>RJWT010016388.1:0-19886 GCA_004365215.1 Cuniculus paca | reverse complement strand
CTCCCCTCCCCTCCCCTCCCCTCCCCTCCTCCAGTAGGAGTAAAACCCAGGGTCTTGTGTGTGTGCTAGATAAATAAATGTGTTATCATTGAGTGACATGCCCAACCCTTTTCATTTTGAGACAAGATCTCGCTGAGTTGCCCAAGCTGGCCTCAAACTTGGGGTCTTCCTGCATTAGCCCCCCAAGTGTTACTTTCTTATGTTAAATTCCTTTTTCTTCTCTTGTGCTTGGAGGTACTTTTAAGTTAGTGATTGACTAAAACATCAATATTTAGAGGGTAGCTGTTTTTGTTTTTATTTTTGTTTTTGCATTGTTTGTGATTTCAGAGAAGATAAAGATAAGAGCAACCTTCACAGCAGAAATGAAAGATGTTAGGAGCTTAAGGTAGACTGTCTGAAGCTCTGAATTAAGCTGTTAAAAGACTGAGAGTTACACTCTTGAAAAGCTAGAGCGAGGCACTGTAGATACAGTAGTAACAAAAATGACAGGTGTTTATAAAAAATCAGTGACAAAACAGATGAATATGACTATGAAATTTTTTTTTTTTTGTGGCACTGGGGATTGAACTCACTTAGGCCACTGAGCTAAATCCCCAGCCCAAATTAGAACACCTATGATTTGGTTTGTGTTTTTTTATTTTTTTGCGGCACCAGGGATCAACCTCATGACCTCACACTTGCCAGCCAGGCGTTTAGGCCACTGAGCTAAATCCCCGGCCCTTGAAAAATTGTTTTCTCTGTTTCCTATCTGGTGTTTATTTGATGGCAGATGTTAGCACATTCAGATGTTTAAATTGAATTTAAGGGACGATCAAAGATGGCGGAACAGTAAGCAGCAGAGTAAAGTCTCTCTGACAGAAACAGTTCAGATGCTGGAATACAACATCATGGAGAGGACAAGAAGGAAGGAAGAGGGTCCCCTGGACCCAGGAAGAATCTAAAATATGAATTGAAACCCACAAAGAATAAAAAGGATTTAAATGAAGAAGAATGTGGTGGCTAGCAGTGCCTTAGCCTGGAGCCGGACTCACCCTGCCCAAAGAGCTGCTGAACCTGGAGACGCGCTGTCGCGGTGGCGGTCGCAGTCAAGCCCAGAGGTCTCTGGGGAGAAACTCGGGGGTGAAGGAGAGTGGTGGATGTGGAGATCTGTGCTGGCTGGTGGTGAGTGCTGGGGATTCCATCCCCCCCAGGGGAGAGAGTCATTGGCTGGTCACCATCTTGGAGTCAGACAGGATACACCTGGGGCCAAGACTGCTACCCAATTCTGCCAGCAGCACTAGGTTGTGGGCGGACCTGCGGAAGCTGTTTGGACCGTGGTCCGCTCCCGTGTGCATTTCAGACAACTTTGCATAGGTTCCTAAACAGCTTAGATTGTCAGGGCCTGACTAGGTCTGCTCCTGTGCAAACTCATGGTGGGTCCGTACTCAGCTCAGTGCAGAGACATGGGCACTCAACGTCAGATGTACGTAGCCAGCACTGGCCAGAAAAGCCCAACAGTCTAGCTTCCGAGAAGTTTTGGCCAGTGCCGGGGTGCGTGGGACCACACTACTCAGGTGTGTGAAAGAAATCAGGAATATGCCAAGACAAAGAGGGAGAGGGCAATCTCTGGCATCCAACCCAAGCAGTGCAATTCCATAAGAGGTAAACACGGAGGATGATGGAGAATCGCACACCTGAAATGACTGAAGTACTGTCAACTGAAGTGAAGAAACTACTTCATGAAGCTATAAGAGAAATTAGAACAGAACTTCTATACCAGGTAAAAGAAGAAATGGAAACCATAATAAAAGAAATACTAAGCATCTCTAAAGGAGACACAAATAAAAAATAGAGGAACATAGAAAATGAGGGAAACCATGAATGAACAATATAAAAGAGATTTAGAATGCATGAAACAGATTCAAAGAGATGTCCAGAAAATTAAAAACTCCATTGAAAGCTGGCAAAATTACTTGAAAGAAATTGAAGCTAGACTTTCAAGACAGGTTTGCAGCTTGTGATCATGAAAGGAAAGATCTCTTAAAAATAACAAGGGACTCAGGAAGTAACAATTCAACAACTATTAGATAACTCAAAGAAGTATAACTTAATTAAAAATGTGAGTGAAAAAGCAGGGGTCAAGAAAATGACATGAGAACCTTATTTACAGAAATAATTTCTGAGATCTTCCCAAGCATAGAAAAAGAAAGTGACATTCAAATAAGTGAGGCATATAGAACTGCAGCTAGCCATAACCAAAACAAATCTACACCCAGACATATAGTAATCAAGATCCCAGAAATTCAACTCAACAGAATATTAAAAGCTGTTAGAGAAAAGAAACAGATCACCTATAAAGGAGAACCCATCAGAATCACAGCAGACTTCTCAACACAAACCATCAAGTCAAGAAGAGGTTGGAGTGAAGTATTGAAAGTCCTGAAAGAAAACAACTTCCAACCCAGACTGATGTAGCCCACAAAACTTTCTTTCAAAATTAATGGAGAAACAAGATACTTCCATCACAAAGAACAACTCAAGGAGTTCATGGCCACCAGCCCTACAAAGAATACTAAAGAACATTCTAGAGAGAGAAAAAAAAGGACCACGGTCTCAGGAACAACAGCAGAGGGGGACCATCAAGTGGGGCCAGTTGATTGAATGGCCAATGGCAGGAAAATAGCATGGCAGAGTCAATGCAGTGCAAGAGGGCCTCAGTGCACCAATAGAAAGAAACACAGAGTGGATCAGGAGACAGGATCCATCAATATGCTTTATACAAGAAACACATTTAACTAGAAAGAAAATTCATAGATTGAAAGTCAAAGGAGAGAGAACAATGCCCTAAGTGACAGGGAGCCAGAAAAAAAAGTAGGGGTAGCCTGCCCATTAATTGCAGAACGGATGAGAAAGACATGATACTTTATGTGGTAGAAACCTACTCAGCTATAAAGGAAGATAACCTCAAGGCTCTCCTAGGTGGATAGAGGCAACTGGCGATCATGCTCATGGATGAAATGGTTCAGAGTCACATGGGTGAATTTTGTGTTGCCTCTCTAGTATAACAAACTAAAGGTGTTAGTGGGATCCAAAATGCACAATACATATTGGGAAAGTCAAAGGGGAGGAATTATCTAAAAAGGGAAGGAAGTGGCCACTGTTAATCTATTATCATGATTTGAAACTCATATTGTCTTCATTGTTCTGATTAATTATATTTTATTCTGATTTGTTTGATTTTATTACACTTGATGGCATGGACAGCTATTTTATTTTATTTTATTTATTTATTTATTTATTTTTTTGGCGGCACCAGGGATTGAACTCACGACCTTGCGCTTGCCGGGCAGGCGCTTAGACCGCTGAGCTAGATCCCCAGCCCTTGGACAGCTATTTTAAAGACAACAAAATACATAATCGCAGCAATTGAGGGTGTCCAATTATCTTGTTTAGAAACCCTGTATTGCTTTCATTGTTTTGTTTTGATTGATTTTACTCTGTTCTGTGTTGATTGTAGTATGTCTGAAGGTGTAGGCAACTGTTCTGAAGGTAACAAACATTATGGTAACCACTGCTGTTCTACTAGTATCTTCTTGTTTGTTTTGTTTTGTTTTTACTGTTTTATTTTGTTGTACTTTGATTTTACTCATCCCTGATGGTATGGGCAGGTATATTGCAGATAACAAGAGGCATTATGGTAGCCATTATCGATTGCTTTTTACCCTGTTTAGAAGTCATGTACCATGTTCATTGTTTTGTAGTGATTGACTACTCGGTTTTGTTTTGTTTGGTTGTGTTTTTTTCAAAATTTAAAAAAATTGAATTTAATTGTTAGATGAAAATGAATGTTTGTGATTTCCCTAAAAATGAACTTGGTGCCTTTACAAAGGCAGAAGGAAGGTAATGCTTAATGAAATGAGGTCAGTCATGAAGTATTAAGAAGTAAGATATTTCAGCAAGGCATGGTTGCAAGGCCTGAAATCCCATCACTTGGGAAGCTGAAGTGGGAGAATTGCTGTGAGTTCAAGGCCAGCCTGAGCTATGTAGCAAGACCCTATCTCAAAACAAAAAGAAAAGAAATGAGGCATTTCACACCTGATCACCCAGAATCAATAGCATGATGCTGAAACTTGAAAATGAGTATAAATTAGGAATTTAGGAGTATCTTACTTAGGTATCCTCTGGGCCTCATTAGTTTTGCTTTGCCTTTTGAAAAGGGTGAATTGTAATTTTATCATTGCATACTAATATAAGACTGAGGGAGGAGGATTAAAAATTAGAAACTGGGGGCAACCCACTCGGGACCCTTCTGTCTCTCAGACAGAAGCTTTCTGTCTCTCAATAAATATATCCTGCTCATAAAAAAAAAATAGAGACTGGCCTGGACTACATAGTGATACATGATCCCAAAAAAACCTTTTAAAAAACTAATGATATTGGGCTGGGGATATAGCTCAGCAGCACAGCGCCTGCCTGGCAAGCGTGAGGTCGTGAGTTTGATTCCTGGTACCAAAAAAACAAAAACTAATGATGTAAAGCCAGATATGGTGTTACATGCCTGTAATTCCAGCACTCTGGAGGCTGAGGCAGGAGGATCGCTGTGAGTTTGAGGCCAGCCTGAACTGTGTAGTGAAACCCTGTCTCAAAAAAGCACCCCCCCCCCAAAACCCAAACAAACCAACTTAATGATTTTCTTGTTTCTATTTTTTGGAGTAGGCAATGGAATTCCACAGTGCTCTTAGGAAAGTAAAGCATGCCCACAGAGAAAACTGGTCTAGAAACACCTTGAACCATACGAAAAATGAAATCATTGATGTGATTTACTTCTTTATTCCTGTAGAGTGCAGTTAAAAAAAAAAGATCTCACTATGTAGTTGAGATTAGTTTTGAATTTGCAGTGATCCTCTTGCCTCAGCCTATAAGGTGCTAAGTTTATAAACGTTTGCCATCACAGCAGAGTATGACAGTTTTTTTTTTTTTTGCTTTCTGTCAATATTTGACTTAGTAGGAGTCTTTATGGTCTGTACAACTGTCTTAAATCCTGAAACCCTTGATGAGTGGCTAATTTAAGGAGTAGTACTTTTAACAAAAACACTACTTATTAACTTACTTATTCAGAGTGCTAGGGTTCAAACCCATGAACTTGAGCTGCTAGGCTATCTACCATTGAGCTCCCTCTCCAGCTCTTTCCAAATTTATTTTTTTTTTAGTTTAAGTTTATTGATACAATTTAGGTATACATAATGATAACATTTGTTATAGGGAATTTTTTTTTTGGTGTTACAGGGAATATCTATACATGATATATCTGGATCCCCCCATTCCTTCCGAAATTTATGTGTTGTTTCAGGACTGGGAATCTCATTTCCTCTTATATCTTTGTAAGTCCATATTCTGCTTTATAAGACACTGTACTTTTCATTTGATTTTAACCACAGTTTTTATAAGTATAGTGGTAGACTGATTCGTCAGTTACCAAATGAGTGAAAACTGACCGCCACCCATTATAGAAATGTTTCCTTTTTAGCTAATGAGCAAAAATCACCTTATCTAGAGACTACATCAGTGTGTTGGTTTGGATATAATTTATTGACTTAGGAAAGGAAACAGTTCTTTGTATTACTGCATTATTGCATATTGAACCATTTTTAAATAAGTAGAAACTATCATCTCCCCAAAATGGACCTCTTTGTTTTTTTTTTTTTTTTCATTACCAGAGATAGAGGCCAGGTAGGTGCTTGTGCCGTTGAACTTAATCCCCAGCCCCACACCTCTCCTTTGGACTAGTTTGGATAATCTGCACTTCATGAAAAAAATCTCTCCATTATTGCCTATAAGGGGTTTTGCTGTCTTGTGATCTGATTTGTCGATATAATAGTAATTTTAAAAATACCATGATCTGATTTCTCCAAATGGACTTGGCCACTCAAAACAAACAGGACTATAGGAAGATAGTAGAAGACTAACAGCTAAAGTTTTGGTTGCTTTTTGAGGAGTGCTGTGAAAAGCTTGT
This sequence comes from Cuniculus paca, assembly GCA_004365215.1. Lineage (NCBI taxonomy): Eukaryota > Metazoa > Chordata > Mammalia > Rodentia > Cuniculidae > Cuniculus > Cuniculus paca. The sequence goes on along the minus strand of RJWT010016388.1, from coordinate 13,894 downwards.
GAACTTTATGTAGACCAATTTGTGTAAGCTAAACTCTTAGCTATATTTCAGGATAAAGTTGACTTTTTTGTCTTTTTGAGACAGGGTCTAGCTATGCAGTTCAGGCTAGCCTTGAGCTCACTTTGTAGCCCAGGCTGGTCTTGAACTCTCAACAATCTTCCTGCCTCAGCCTCCCAAGTGCTGGGATTATAAGCATGTACCACCATGCCTGGCTTAAAGCTGACTTTTTAAAATATGCCTATTAGGCCGGGCATGGTGGCACACACTTGTAATCCCAGCATTGGGAGGCTGAGGCAAGAGGATCACTATGAGTTTAAGGCCAACCTGAACTGCATAGTGAAACCCTGTCTCAAAAAGACAAAATAAATAAATAAATATGGCTGTTTTTCAGCCTTAGCAATAGTGGTAATTTTGATCCACTTGCTCTCAGAGTCCAAGGATATATATTTAATTTGACATATGCCTGAAATCCCAGCTTCTGGAGAAGCTGGAGCAGGGGTATTGAAAATTAGAGGCCAGCCTGGGCAACCCAGTGAGACCTTTTTTAAGAAAATAAAAAGGATTATTAGGGATGTTGCTAAGTAGTAGACTATCTCCTGGGTTCAACCCTCAGTTACCCCCTCCCAATTAGCATAAAAAATTAGCAGGTTGCTTACAAAATTTGCAAAGAGCAAAGATGAGTGACTGTGGGTTTTGCCTCTTTGCAGGGGGAGGGGCTTTTAAAAATTTTTATTGAGGCCAGGGATATATAGCTCAATGGCGTAAGCACCTGTCTAGCAAGCACAAGGTCCTGGATTCGATTTCTGGAACCAAAAAAAATTTTATTAGTACATACTTGTAGTACATAATAATTACCTTCATTCTGGGGAGTTGGTACATGTACATAACACTTCAGTTCTTTTTATATCCCCATCCTCTCCCCTTCTTCCCCCTTCATTGTCTAGTTTTTATTTCAAAACTGTTTGGTTCTGTGAAGTTCATTTTTCTTCCAGGGTTGGGTCTTTGTGGCTTGAACTGCATAGTGATGCTAGTGATTGCATCCAAGCCTCATTGTTTTGTTTTGTTTTGTTTTGCAGCACCGGGGATCAAACTCATGACCTCGCACTTGCCAGGCAGGCGCTTAGACCACCGAGCTAGATCCCCGGCTCTTGTGTTTTTGAGACAAGGTCTCATTATGCCATTGAGGCTGTCCTTGAACTCACTTTGTAGCCCAGGCTGGTGTCAAACTCACAACAATCTTCCTGTCTCAGCCTCCTGAGTGCTGGGATTACAGGCGTGAGCCACCACGCCCGGCTACAAGCCTCATGTTAAGTAAGGGCTCTACCACTGAGCAACACCCCCAGCCCTGACACTGAGAAACTTTTAATATATTTATTGGTCTAATTTGCCTGTTTGTTTATGCGTTTATGTGGTACTATGTGTTAAACTCAGGAATACTATCATTGAGCTACATCCTTACCCCTCCTCCCACCTTATTATTTTGGCACAGCACTAGAGATTGAACCCGGGGGCACTGAGCTACTTCTCTTAACTCTGTCTCTCTCTCTTTTTTTTTTTATTTAAAAAAATTTTTTTTTATTTTTGAGACAAGGTCTTTGTGATCCTCCTGCCTTACCCTTTCGGGTAACTGGGATTACAGATATGTTCCACTGGGCCAGCTTGTTTTTATTTTTTACTTAGTTTTGTGGTGCTGGAGATTTAACCTTTAATCTGGGGTCTTATGCCTAGTAGCCAAGTACTGTACCATTAAACCATGTTCCCAGGCCTTTATTTTATTTTTTGAGACAGGGTCTCACAATGTTGCATAGGCCAGGATCGTACTTTCGCTCTGCTTCACCCTCCAAGTAGCTTGTGGTTTTGTTTTTTTTTTTTTTTTTTGGTGTGAGAGACTGAATTCAAGACCTTGCACGTACTATGCAAGTGCTTCTCCACTGAGCAACGTGCCCAGCCCTCAAGTGACTTGTGAACCATGTCTAGCCCCTGCCCATTTTTAAATTGAGTTGCTTGAGTTTTTCCTTTTGAGTTGGCAGTTCTTATAGTCTAGATACCAGTTCATCAACAGATACATAATTTTCAAACATTTTTTCCTGTTTGTGGACTGTTTTTTACCCCAGTGAACCACCAACCTGTACTCAGCCCTGAAAAACATAGCATTTTGTATTGCTGGGGATTGAACCCAGGACCTTGCACATGCTGGGCAAGCACTCTACTACTACTCTAGCACTTCTTATTCTCTTAGTAGTGTTGTAGGAAAGACAGAAGTTTTTTTTTTTCTTTTCATTTTATATTTTGATAAATTAATTGGGCATTGTAGCACACTTCTGTAATCCCAGCACTCAGGAGGCTGAGGCAGGATGATCATTGCAAGTTCGAGACCAGCCTGGGCAACAAAGTGGGCCCAAGGCCAGCCTGAACTGCATAGTGAGACCCTGTCTCAAAAAGACAACAAAAATAAGAGTTTTGATAAATTTCAGTTTGTCTATTTTTTTTTGTTTTTGATGTTAATGTCTAAGAAATCATTGTTTAATTCAAGAGTGTAAAGATTTACTCTTAAATCTTCAAAAGCAAAACTCCAGCAGGAAAGTGATATTGTATCTTAAAGAGTGATAGAAATTGCTTCATGTTTAAGTGTAATCAGATATATTCTACAGATTTAAATGAGCACTCTGAATGGGCATTAGTAATGGGCAGTTTTGCTTGGTCCTGTGATACACACCTATAATCTCAGATCCTTGTTAGGCTGAGGTAGGTGAGCCCTGAGGTCAAGGCCTGCTTGGGCTGCGTAGTGAGACCCTGTTGCAAAATAAAAAATAAAAAGGTCTGGGGATGGATTTAGTGTTACAGTGCCTCCAGGCTCAATCCTAGGTTCCCCCTTACCCCACCAAAAAGGATAGTGTTCTCTCCTCTCCATCAATATGGAACTGACTACTGTAGTAAGCTTCAGTTTGAACTCTATAGTTTGTCTCTTGTGGAAATGTGATGAATGAGAGGAAAATACTCTTATTTTCCTTCCCCCATTTATGATTGGCATCGTGCTTTCTGTATCTGCTTACGTGATAGTAGTACCTACATCTGGAGACCTCTGGTGGGCTCCTGTGAAGTGCAGTTTACTATGACTGAGATGCTACAGTATCAGACACTTGAGCCTTAGCTTGGTGTAGATGCAATGTTTTTCTTTGTAGTTTGTAAATTTTTGAATGCCTTATAATAGTGGCTGTATTCAGATTTAGCTCATTATTAGTCTCCAGGCTGAGTCTCAGCCCCTACCATCTCCTTGGTGGTGATCAAACCCAGGACCTTGTACTAATAGGAAGGCACTCTAGCCCCTTGTTTTCTGAAATTAAAGTTCATTTTGTTTTGTTTTTGTTTTTTGAGACAGGGTCTCTGTGTATAGTTCAGGCTGACTTAGAACTCACTATGTAGCTCAGGCTGGCCTCGAATTTGACAAGCTCTTCATGCCTCAGCCTACCAAAGACTGAGATTACAGGCATGTACTATCACACCCAGCTTAAGTTACTATTGCCCAGAAAAACTTTTTAAGTAAGTAGTAGATTATTTCTCTAAACTCTCGAAGTTTTAATATTTGGGAGAAATAAAGACTTTGTGAAAGATTCTAATGAAAGAATTATAACTGATTTAAGTTTCAGAGGTTCAAATAAGACAGGTATTGGGGTAGTGTACATACCAGTAGGAGATACCTGTTGAAAAGTGAGAAAGCCTCTTCCCACTCTTGTAAGTGTTCATAAAAGTCCCTCAGATAGATAAAGATCCTAGAACAAAGATCCTTAATAAATCTCCATTAAAACAGCTCCACTAGGCCAGGTATGGTAGTGGTGCATGCCTGTAACCCCAGCATTTGGAAGGCTGAGGGAGGAGGATCTCAGAGAACCTGGGCTACATAGTGAGTTCAAGGCCATCCTGAACTGCATAGCAAGATCTTGTCTGTAAAAACCAAAACCAAAAAAACATTTCCACTGCCCTTGCCTCTCTTGAGTTTTTGCCTTACATTTTTTGCCCCTTACCAGTATTTTTTGGAAAATGAAAGCTCCTTATGATTGGAAATAGTTGCTTTGAAAAAGAAAAAGGAAAGTTAAAGGGCCAGACTCAGATCTGTCTACCATCTGGATCTGCCTATAGAATCACATGGACTGTGTGTGGTGAGTGGTATGTGGTGGGTAAGGAGGTGCTAGAATGCAGAAGCAAGAGTATTCTAGCTGTAGTACAGGAAAGTGACATAATATTGCAACTGTACAATGACTGAGCTTATGTTTTAAACATTTTTAAAAATTGTGTTAATAAAAGCCTAAGTCATTTTTAGAGTATATGTGGGGTTAGAGGTACTCAATGGTAGAGTGTGCACTTAGCATTTACAAAGCTCTGGGATTGATTCCTAGCACCACTTTAAAAAACCAAAAACAACAACAAGAAAATAATGTGTATATATTGTCATTTGTTTGTTTTGCTTTTGTTTTTTTGAGACAGGGTCTCAATGCATAGTTCAGGCTGCCCCTGAACTGTGTAGCCCAGGCTGACCTCATACTTGTGGTAATCCTTCCTCAGCCTCCTGAGTGCTGAAGTTATAGGCATGAACCACCATGCCTGACTTTTTTTTTTTTTTTTTTTTTTTGAGACTGGGCCTTGCTGTGTAGCCCAGGCTGGCCTTGAACTTCAGCGATCCTCCTGCCTCAGCCTCCCAAGTGCTGGGTGTATATATATTGTTGAGGCTACTTTGCTATGATTTGTGTTAGTTGTGTAATTCGCTTGCTGTAAATGGCATCAATTTATAGGGCTAAGTCAGATACTACCTGTAGGACTTTAGGAAAAAAATCTTTAATAAACACACTTGCTGTCTTACCCATTACCTGTTCCATAGCACTAGTGATAAGGGATAAAGAAAAGTGAGTTGGCCAGCACTCGGGAGGCTGAGGCAGGAGGATCACTGTGAGTTTGAGACCAGCCTAGGATACAAAGTGAGCCCAAGGCCAGCCTGAACTGCATAGTGAGACCCTGTCTCAAAAAAAAGGTAGGCTCTACGTCTTTGTTTTGTTGTAATTTGGGGGTATGCTTTAGGTACTGGTTCTGTGATTTCCTGTCTTGGATGTTGGCTTTGGAAACTAAACAGTTAAAGCATTATGATTTGAGAGGAAGCTAGCTCTCATGAATGAAGGCAAACTTTGGCACTAGGCCAGGATAATGGGGGGATAGTTAGGGTGGGGAGACTGACTTTTGTACCACAAACGACTTTTAAAAATTAAGAGATAATGTCCTGAGGTTATAAACCGGCTACAACTGGTTTTCCTCCTCCCCCTCCCCTGCTAGGCATCATGGGTAAAACAAGCATCCCCCTGTTTCTTTTGTTTAATATAACAGTATGCCATGTGATTGGCAGGGTAGTGCCCGCTTGGAGACCAGGTTTGTGCAGGTCTCTCAAGGGGGCTGGCATGCATGTAACCTCTGTGCTGCAAAGCTTAGCTTCTCTTATGATAGAAAAGAAGCAGATGATAGAAAAGAGAAAGGGAACTTCCCCCCACGAAATACCCGGCAACAAAACAAAAAATTCAACAAACCCAACCCATCTCTTAACTCCTTTTTATAATTTTTTTGTTTTTCCCTTTCTCATCTTCAATTTTTATGGCAGCTAGAGGAGGCAGCAGAAAAATGTATACCGATTAAGTACTTGTAACTATTCCCCCCATCATTTTTATCTAAAAACAGAAACTCAGTTGCTTTGAGTTCTTCAGAGTAGTTTCCTGTGTGTAGAAAGTGATCTGAGGTTTCTGATGAAATGGAAATAAATAATTTTGGTTTTTAAAACATTATAGAATAATTGTTTCTTGTACAAAGCTCCTTTTATTTGGGTCTTCCTTCCCTCTGTTTTATCCATTTGCTGAGATGGTAAGATTCTCTGGCTTCTGATCTTTGAGCTATTTTACTAAGGCGCTCTCTTTCTCTCACAGTCCTCTTAAAAAATTTCTTTTGTCTATAGCAATGATGCTTCTGGTGTCGTTCCCCCCCCCCCACTCTTACTACTCCTTCTTTCATGTCAGTTCCAACCCTGCTCTGTGAATGGAATCAACCAGCTGACTGAGTGCTGGCATCGTGCCAAGGGCTGCAAAGCAGTGAGAATGTGTGCGCGCTCGCGTGTGTAAGTGTATACAGAACACAAAGGGAAAGGCCTGCAGTCTAGGAAATCACAGGCTGTTATATAAGGATGTCTACGTAATGTTTACTTGCTTGCTTGGCTGACAGGCAAGGGGAAGGGGAAGCTTAGAGCAAGAAAAATACCTTTTTGACATGCATTTTCTGTGCTGTCTTAACACACATATTTATGTTGCTGCAAATGACAGAGAGCTTATATGTACAAATAGTAGTGACTGTATTCCTGGCAGAAATCGTAACTCCTCGAGATAAAGCAGTTTGTTCTGGGTCTCTTTCTGTTTTTATTCAGAGGTGTCCTGTACTTAAGGAGAAGGGAGTAACTAGGAGAAAAATACCTTCTATAGTTGACAATTACAATTCAGTAAAATATTTTGGGGGCTTAAGGGCAAGCCATACTGTTTCTGTTCATTCAGAATTACTGTGGGGATGGGTAAATGAGAGGGATTGCTTTTAAGGAGAAGCAAAAAGCCAAACAATATAGCAGGTAATATCTATTAGCTACTCATTTGAATTGCTTCCATCTTTATTTCTTCTTGCTGTTTGTTTAGTATATTATAAAAGTGCTGTATTCTTCTGCCATCTGCTGCAGATTTAAGAGTTGTACAAAAGTAAAGTCAAATAGCATGTGGAAGGAAGGAAAAGTTAAGAGCGTTCTAAGTACCCAAACATTTCAAGTGTTACAGTTTTGGAGTTCAGTTTGAATGATTGTATCTTTCATTGGTTATTTGGAGCTTTACATTTATGTATGTATGTATGTATGGTTTTTTGAGACATGGTTTAGTTAGGTAGCTCAGATTGGCCTCAAACTCACTGTGTAGCCCAGGCTGGCCTCTAATGTACAGTGGTCCTCTTGCTTTAGCCTCATGAGTGCTGAGAATTATAATTTTGCTGTTCAATTTATTGTGCCTTTTTTTCTTAATTGTCTTTATGTGCTTCCTAAGTGTGGTACATATATGAAGCAGCATTGTGTTAAGTGGAAATGAGAAGATGTATTAGTGAATAGGTGAGTAGGGAGAGGGTTATACTGTTTTTTGTTTTTTTTTCCTTCTCTTGGGACACCAAGGATCGAACTCATGACCTCATGCTTGCCAGGCAGGCACTTAGGCCACTGAGCTAAATCCCCGGCAAGAGGGTTATACTATTAAAAGTTATCTATTTGTACTGGGGATTGATTCCAGGGCTTTTGCACTGAACTATATCCTGAGTCCTTGTTTATTTTGGGATAGTGTCTGAGTAAATTGCTCAGGCTGGCCTTGAAGTTGAGATTCCCCTGCCTCAGCCTCTTACAGTGCTGAGATTACAGGTGTGCATCACTACATTTGGTTTACAGTTGGTTTTATGTTTTTAATTTTGCTCTTTTGGTTGGGAGTATATATCTTTCTGTTAACAAGTTTTGAACTTGTGTTCTTGCAGCATATACATAAGCCAACAATTTAAAAAATGTTTTTTTCCTTAATGCTGGAGATTGAACCCAAGAGCTTCACGTATGCTGTTTAAAAATACTCCATCAGTGAGTAATATCTTCAGCCCTTTCTGAGACAGGGTCTCACAAGTGGCCTAGACTGTCCTGGAATTTAAGATCCTTTTGCCTCAGCCTCCCGAATAGCTGGGTTTATAGTCATACAGCGTGATGCCAGGCTAAGCAGCGATCTTTGAATTTCTGTAATTTTTGGTGGGTGAATGTGGCCTAAACTTCTGTTTTCTTTTGTGCATATGAGTTGATACTTTTAAGAATTGCAGGATGATAAGTTAGATCCCCAGTACCAAAAGAAAAAAAAAAAAAGACTTGGAGAATGGCTGCCTAAGTTTCCTTTTAAATGATTAAGGAAGCTGGGTGTGGTAGCGCATGCCTGTAATCCCAGCACTCAGTTGAGGCAGGAGTATCACCATGAGTTTGGGGCTAGTCTGGGCTACACAGTGAATTCAAGGTCAGCCTGAACTATACAGTGAAACCCTGCCTCAAAAAAACCAAAGCAAACCAACCCAAAACATAACACCCAAAAGGTTAAGGGAGATGTTTCCCAGTTGTTCAATACTGGAGGAAAATAGCACGAGACCAGCCATTCATAAGCTAGATATCCATGTAGAGTTTTTGTGAAATTTCCTACTTCTTAGAAGGAAGTACTACTTCTACCCCATTGAGTTATTATTGTTTATAGCATTATTTGGTAATACCATCTGCGGAAATCAGCCAGTTTATAAGTGTACATATGTGGTGGTGTGGGGGGTTGGGTTGGGCTTGGTTTGGTTTTGTTTTGTTTTTGGAGACAGGGTCTCATTATGTAGCCCAGGCTGGCTGCCAATTCACAGCAGTCCTCCTGCCTCAGGCTCCCATGTGCTGGGATTATATGTGTGTGCCACCGTGCCTGGCACAATATCAGTGTGTGATATTGCCATGTTTTGCATATAAGATTGGTTTATATTAAATGTAAGGGAAGAGAAGAGAAGATGTAAGGCTTATTTCATTCCTTAGTGTCTTCGGCCTATGCGATATTTATTGATCTGAAAAGATTCAAAGAAGAGCTACTGTATCTTTTAAAAAAATGTTTTTCTGGGGCCGGGGATCTAGCTCAGTGGCCTAAGCGCCTGCGTGGCAAGCAGAAGGTCGTGAGTTCAATCCCTGGTGCCGCCAAAAAAAAACAAAAAAGTTTTTCTCTTGATTGCTGGAACTAGAGTATTTAAAGATAATCTTAGTGATTTATAAAATCATCATCAGTGAAGCTTACGCTAGCACATTCTCTTAATGGATAGATTTTCTTGTTGGTTAGTTGTTTTCTTCTCTGATAGCCCTAGGTTGCTATTTAGGAATGTCTGAAGAGTAGTTTGTGTTCGTGGTTTATTTATTTATTTTTGTAGTTTTGGGAGTTGAACCTAGGGCCCCATGCATAGGCAAATGGTTTATCACTTAACTACATCTTCAGCCCTTTTTATTTCTTTTTTTAAATAAAATTTGAGACAGAGTGTGGCTAAATTGCTCAGGCTGGCCTCAAACTTGTGATCCTTTCACCTTGTAGGAGGAAACACTGGATGTGGTGGTACATGCCTATGGCAGTGCATTCCAGAGGCTGAGGCTGAGGATTTCCATGAAGTCAAGGCCAGCCTAGACTACATAATGTGAAACTTTATATTTCCAAAAAATAAAAAGCCCGAATTACAGGTATGCCACCACACTCAGTTTGAAAACTAATTTTGAACTATATGACTATCTTTGTTCCCTTCATTCTACTGTTACCAATTCTAAATGGTGTCTGGGAAATTTTCTTTAGGCCGTCAGGACTTTTGTGCTGATTTATATGGTGATAGTAGAAAAGAGCTACTTACTAATTGGTTGGTGTAAAAAGGCTGCACATCCTAGTTTGTCACATTTAAACATTGTCAAGAATTAGTCTGCCTGTCCCCAAGGCTAGGAAGTATGATGTAGTTGAAAAAATCATGTGACTTGTGCTTCATCACTGTGAAAAATAGGGAAATAATTTAATTTTGATGCGCAGTGAACAATATCATCAAGACATTGGAAGAATAAATACTTTGATAGGCTTAATTAGAGAATATGTTTTATCAGATGAAGGACAGTTATTTATGTGTGTCTTGGTTACTTTGCTCTGGTTGCTGGGACAAAACGCCTAACACCCAAAGTGAAGCAAGGAAAGGTTTATTTAGCTTACAGTTTCTGACGATTTCAGTCCATAATCAGCTGGGTCCAAGGCAGGGTGGCATGGCACAGGGGCAACACTTCAAGGCAGCAGCCAGAACAAAAGAGAGGTGGAAGCCTCTTCTCTACCCTTAAGTTGTACACAGCGCTCCCCCCCCCCCCACCGTGGGTGTAGCACTTACCAAATGCCCTTGCCTTCCTTTGCACTGGATGAGGTTATTTACAAAGTAAGAACCCTGGCTCCCTGCTGAGTCTCTCAGTTAAACTTCTAAACTGCTCAAGTTGACACAGTGTATCAACCATAACAATGTGTGATTAGGGGAGATGATGATGGCATATGCAAATGTAAAAGTGAGAGTGTAGAAGATAGGAACAGACTGTCTTGATCTGGAAAGCGGAGTAGTGGAGGCCAAGCAATAAGAATGATAGGAACTGTTTTTGCTTTGTTTTGCATTGCATGTATGTGTATTTTTTTTGAGGAGGGTCTTGCTGTGTAATCCAGCTGACCTTCAGTGTACTGTGTAACCTAGGCCAGCTTTGAACTTGTGGCAGTTCTCCTGCCTCAGCCTCCTAAGTACTGGGATTACAGGTATGTGCCACCATGCCTGACTTGATGGAAGCTATTATAACACCTTGAAAGAAAGTTTTACTAGTTTTATTTAGTAAGTTGAAATAGCAAGGAGAAGCCAAGTGAGAAGCTGTTCTTTCCTGTTGTAAGGATTTTGAGGTTCTTCTTTGGTGATGTCCTGCATAGTTATTTTCCTACTCTGAATCGTAGTCACAAAAACCAGTAAGGGATTGCTGGGATGTGGTGGCGTATACCTGTAACTCCAGCACTTGTGAGGCTGAGGCAGAAGGATCACAGCAAGTTGAAGGCCAGCGTGAGCTACATAGTGAGTTCAAGCCCAGCTAGAACTACATACCAAGACCCCGTCTCAACGCTTTCCCTCAAAAAACAATAAGGAATTCATGTGTTTTTGTTCATTTTTTTGTTTTTCACCAGTACTGGGGATCAAACCCAGGGTCATTCTGCCACATATTCAACCCTCTCCCCTTTAATTTTCGAGACAGGCTCTTGCTGAGTCTCTTAAGTTGCCTAGGGTGGGCTTGAACTTGCAATCTGTCTGTCTCACGGTCATTTGTTTTTTGAAACAGGATCTTACTGCGTATTCCTGATTGGCCTTGAACTATGTCGCCTAGGCTGTCCTTGAACACTCAGTGATTCTAATGCCTCAGCCTACTAAATAAGTTGGGGTTTTAGGCATGTGCCACAGATCCCAGCTCCATTTAGGAACTCTTGATTCTTTGGAATTAGTTATTCAAATACTGTTCATTTGTATGTCTGATCCATAGCTGATCTAAACAGTTGTCTGGTATGAGAAAAATAAGAAAAATAAAGTCGAGTTTATGTGAAAGAGCTAATAACTCTGTTTCTAGTGCTCAGCTTAAAACATATAGTAATTTTATCTCCTAGAGTCACAGACAAATTGTAATTCACTGCCCTGTAATTTTTGCAGCTTTATTTTGGAGAAGTACAGTTTGGTTGAACAGAGTTTGTGAAGTGATTTATACTTCTCTCCAGACCCCAACATTTTTTCTTTGCAGGCTTGATACTTTATAACTTTAGTGGTATTCATAGTAATCTGCCAGTGATTTTTGCAATATTGTGCATTGAATCTAGGGCCTGCTTACTGAGCTACATCCTCAGCCCTTTGTAGTAATTTTTTGAGACAGGTTCTCTAAGCTGCTGAATTCCCTAAGGCTGTACTTGAACTTGTGATCCTCCTGCCTTAGCTTCCCAGAATGTTAGAATTACAGATGTGCATCACCATACCTCCCTCTCCCTGCATTTTTCCTTCCTTCTTTTTGTTTCAGGGCCTCATGCATGCACTCTTGACACCAAGTTACAATTCCATGCCAAATATTTTTTTTAACCTCCTAACTGATATCCTTGCTAGGTATATATGGTATAATGAACACTTGTACATATGAACTGTTAGTCTTCTGTGCAGATGTCAGGGTGATGTCATCTGTTTTCATGTTGTGTAAGTCTCTTAATGAGAAATAATAGAACTCATATCTCACATGAATGCCATGTTCTTCTCAAGCCCTTCTCCATATTTCACTCTGACAACTCTGTTCAAAAGATATATATTTCTACCACTGTATAGAAACAACCTCAAAGTAATTCCATTTCATGATACATTTGGAGACAATTTCACAGTGTAGCATCTAAAATGAAAGGTATTCTTCAGCCATTTTGCTTTCCTTTAGTGGCTTTTCTACCTATTTGAGGAATTTATTTTTGAAGTTTGGTTTGTATTATTTAAATTTCTTTAGGGAAATGAAATGGAGAGGTTACAATCTTGGAAAGTACTGAGTTAACTACTAGAATGATTGACAGAAGGAAACACCAGGTACCTTGGGAGGAGCTCAACTATCTGGTTTACTTTAGGGTAGGTGGCAGATGATCCAAAATGGACATTTTTCTGTGATCTTTGCCAGGACCTGGAAGTGCATTTCACTTCCAGTTTGATGGATGACAGATGGTCTTTTAGTCATCTGTAAGGTTACAAGTAGAGGTTACACGCCTATCAGTCTCTGAAGTGCTGTTGAGATAGAATTTGGGTAATTATGTTTGTCCTTGTAGAACACATGAATTGCCATTAGAGAAACTTTACCAGGGTTTTACCTTTGTGGAATAAGTATCAAACTAGGGTGCTACTGGATTTGCTATTCTATAACATTCTCCTTTCTTTATTATGACAGATTTTGTGTGCAGGGTGTTAATATTTCTGACATATTCTGGAGAAAAAAAATTTTTGGAAACAGTCTTAACTGTGTAATCCATGCTGGCCTTGAACTTGCTGTGATCCTCCTGACTCAGTCTCCTGAGTGCTGGGATTACAGGCATGTGCCACCATGCCCAACAATCTGGAGAAATTTTTGCAAGAGTTTTCTAAGGTTTAAAATGACTGCTGTAGCCAGGCCTGGTGTTGCACGCCTGTAATCCCAGCACTCAGGAGACTGAGTCAGGAGGATCGTTGTGAGCTCAAGGCCAGCCTGAACGGCATAGTGAGACCCTGTCTCAAAAAGACAAGGACTGGGGATTTAGCTCAGCGACCTAAGCAACTGCCTGGCGAGCGCAAGTTTGTGAGCTCAATCCCCATTGCCGCAAAAGAAAAAAAAAAGTGCTGTTTCACTGTCATGACCACCTTCCTGCTCCTATTTTTCTAACATGCATGATGTTGTTAACCTCATAGGTCGCTGCATTTGTCTGAATATGAGTTATATGATAATTACATAGTTATATATATGCTGCTGTCTGTGTTGTTCCTGTGGCAGACAAAAATTGATTAAAAGTTTTATTGATGGAACAGAATGTTATAAGTGACCACCATCAACACTATGACCAGTCATCCTTCAGTGTTATAAAATGGGTGTGTTCAGGTCTCTAGAAGTAACACATAGATTTAATCACAGCTTTGTTATGTGATCTTGGGCAGGCTTATTTAGTATTTCTGAGTTTCATTTTCTCTTTTCATAGTATAGGGACAATATGAAATTCATTAGGAATGTTCTGAGAGTCAAGTGAAGTGATTTTTCTATGGTTGTTAGCCTAGTTTTGCTATTTTACATTCACTGAAATGTTGAATTTCTTCTCTCTCATTTCCATGTCCCCTTGTCACCGTCCCCCATTCTCTTGTACATTCCTTTGCTTTTCTTCTATTGGAGTGCACTTTCCCCAACTGTTCTCAGACCTGTATGATGAATATGTTACTTGGAAAATGGTTTTTCTGACAAGAGAAAGTTGTCCTGAGTGTGTATGCAAAATGTACCTGGGAAAACAGGATTTTCAAAAGCAGTATGAGAAGCCACATGTGATGGGGCACTTCTGTAATCCCAGGACTCAGGAGACTGAGGAAGGAAGATCACCACAAATGAAATAGAGTTCGTGTCTCAAAAACAGACAAACAAAAAAACTGGACTGGGAATATAGCTCAGTGGCACAAGTGCCTGCCTGGCAAGCCCAAGGTCCTGAGTTTGATTCCTCTGTCTGTCTGTCTGTCTCTGTCTCTGTCT
>RJWT010016387.1:0-19886 GCA_004365215.1 Cuniculus paca | reverse complement strand
GAGAGGTTTATCTCATCACAAAACTTTCCTGATGCCTTTATTATTGTTGCTGTAGCTGACACATTGGATTAGACATCCTCATAAAACACTTTCTCTTTGAATTGCATTTTGTTTGGCTAAACAAATTTGAATACGCTGCCACATATTCACAGCTGCCCAAAGTAGATAAGCCATTGCTTACTTCTGCTTCTGTACGTCAGCTGCCTTCCCCTCCCGGTGGACTCACCCATCTTATAAAAATCAGACTGTCTGATGCAATGCTCAGTCTGTTTAATTATCATGTGCAATGTACAAGTCTGTGTGTGCACAGATGTATTTGTTTTTACCACTAAACCAGTGCTGTTATTCCCCAACTAAAATTTCTCAAATTCACAATGCTTATATATTTATGTATATATGAGATATATATACAGGTATGCATTTCAAGCAAACTAAACATTTAATCAAACAAGTATATTAAAAGTTATTATATTTTAGCAAATGTAATATACTAATATGCTTGGTTCTTTATTAACTTATTAAATAATGAGATCTAATTATGAGTCAATTACTACTGTAATTACCTAGTAATGTTTCAAGACACTGGCAACAACTATGGTATGCTTTGCAAATAACAGTTGTTTTGGCTAGTGAATATTTTCATATATTGCAAACATTATAGTGGTTTGTTGCCAACATTCACAAATGAAGGAACACTAAATTCAGTTAGCTGTTAGTGAAAAAAATATCCAAAATTATGCAGAACTTCAAATATATTGTGAATTCTATCTATGAATTGTTAGGGCCCCAGGCTGAGAGCCACTGAATGAAAATATTTGACATTGTTTCACATATCACTTCAGTTGAAGGCATATGCTCTGAATGTAGACACAGCTCTTTACTCCCACATCACTTAGAAGTAGAGCTGTACTCAAACATTTTAGATGGGTTTACTCAATCTGCTGGTAGTTAAGATATAACTTTAGTTTATTTTCACTTTAATTCTTGACATAGTTAAGCTAGTATAAGTGAGGCATTCAGCTTTAGACTCATGCCCTTTCTACTGTGATGAACACTGGTGTTTGGGACAATTTCCTAGTTGATTTTCTCAAGTTGATTGATCCGTCTGTAGAAAGACTCCCTCTGAAGTACTGCTTGCTCTATAGCCATTTTGTAAAAGCTGGAAATGAAGTACAGCAGGAGTTATCTCAGTTTGTTTGTAGTAAAACTGTACAAAAAGAGAACACAAAAGCTAAAATGGCAACAAAGAAGAAAAGGGGAAAATAGTAGCTTGTTGTCTTTTATCTATTGATGAGAATGATCATAGTGTATTAGAAGACTCACTCTAAATGTTTTAAATCTGAAACATTGAATATAGTCTCCACAATCATTATTTTAAGTTCTAATTTTTAACTCTGGTACTATGTTCTTATTAGTCATCCCTCTGCTTGGAAGTACATTGGTAGAATTCCTAGAAGTCTGAGTTGGGACTAAAAGTGCTTAGACTTTGTTTTATCATTAAAAATGTGTATCTTCACAAGAGTTTCTTCTGGGCCTCTGATATTGCATACATAATCTGAGGGGTGGAGAGGGATGAGCATCACATTTCGTACTCGTTCTGGGATGCGAAGTGAATCACTGTTCACTTCATTGTTAACTTCTAAGAACAAAACCAAACTATAACGTTTTGTACAATGAAAGGAAAACAGCACTGGGATTCTCAGCACTAGGCTTTTGGGCACTGGGTTTGTGAAACAGCTTGCTAAGGACTGAATTGTGTCAGTTCAAAAATTCATGTAGAACTTCTAACTGCCACTTCCAGCAGTCTCGAAGTTCTGGGGGTAAGGAAAGTGGAAGCACGGAGAAATAACGCTGAGTCTGAATATAGAAAACTGAGGTCAGGTGGAGCGCTCTCTCCGGATGGGAAGGAAGGGACTGCTCAATCATTGCAGTACATTCTGCAGGTGGATGTCTTATGACACCCTCTGCTGAGCTACCTGGCTACATTGTAGCCTTGGGCTACTTCAAGTTCTTGGAGCTGGGACAGCTTGTTCTCATGGGTCCTCCGGGCTCTATTTGTTCTTGGGACTGGCCTTGTTCCAGCCCTGCAAGTGTGATTGAGCTCCAGTTTCAGCTACTCCCCACACCTAACCCCTTATGTGAGGACAACTGGAGATGAAGCCTGTGGGAGATAATTAGGTTTAGATGAGGTTATGAAGGGGGAGCCCCTGTGCCTTGCGATTCTACAGAAGCCTAGTTCTTTTTCTTTTTTTCTTTTTCTCTTTTTCTTTCTCTTCCTCTTCCTTTTTCTCTCTCTTGCTCTTGCTTGCACTCCTGCTAGTTCTGTCAGATATGATGCTGTGAGAAAGCCACCTGCAAGTTGCCAGAACCCCAGCATGCTAACCACCCTGATTTTAGACTCCTAGCTCCACATAATGTGCAAAATGTACTTCTCTTAAAGCTACCCAGTGTATTTCATTGTGTGATGGCGGCCTAAGCTTATTAAGACAGGTCTGAAATAATAGAATCATGACAAACCTGGAAAAGGGGTATACTGCATACGTTTTGAACAATGTTAATTGTTACACTAGAGTGAAATCTCTATGTTCTCAGGATAAATGTAATACATTCATTCAGTTTGAAAATCTGGTTAGGTTTTTCTTTTACAAATCTTTTCTATGTTCTCCTAATCATTGTGCCCACCTTTTGGCTTTCCTTGTGCTAGCTGCTGGAACACAGTAACTATATATTTTTCATTTTTTTCTTTCCTAACTTTACACTTCAACTGTCATACTGTAAGAGTTCAGGTAAATATTTGTTTAATTAAATTCCTGAATTGTACTTTGATTTTCTATTCTGAAAAGACACTATACTAGGTTCTACAAACTATTAATTCTAATTTCTCCAAAAATGCTTAACATTCTTTATGTGTCACTTCTACATTTCTTTCAAAATGTTTATGATTTAATAAGTATAAAATATCATTGAGTCAAAAGAATATAATTAAAAAGTAATGGGAAAATAATTGAAGCAGCATTTTCTGTAAAATACAGATATTATGTTCATTTTTCAATCTATTGTTTGTGTATTTTGGAATGTCTGCCACAAAAATAATAGCTGAGATATTTTTCAAAACAAAAGTCAACTTATTTTCATAGTTGTTCCAAGAATCGTAATTCAAAATTGATGTCTGTTTTCAAGGACATCAATTTTACTTAGAAAAATGCAGAAAGAGTACATGGGTGGAGTCCAAGATTACAAAAAGTAAAAACAAAAAAAAATCACTTTTGCTTCATTCTTTGTAGACTTTCTGTTCTCTCGAGTGGCAGTGTGTGCATTTCATTCAAAACAAATTTTTAATCATCTTTAAGAGTGGCAACCTTGGTAGTGTGTTGTCCTGTGTAATCTCAGAAAGAGTAACTTGTAGGACTACCTGCTTATTTTTCCTCTGACCTTCAGCTTCAAATTTCTTTGAGTTGAAAAGTTCTTACTGTCTTCTATTCACAGCTTAAAACTATTATGCATCTAAGCTACTGAACATTACTAAATACATGAACTATATTGGAATACAATGCTGGGAAGGCAAATCCTATTTGGTTAAATGAATTTTTAAAATTTCTATACATCAACTCTACTGTGCAAACTCTGTATATTAAAATAATGAATCACATTTTTTCTTCTGGCTTAAAGCATTACAATTTACCATTTTTAAAAGTATACAGCACTTTTCCCCAGTCTCAAATACTCTTCATACCAAGTTATTCTTTGTTCAGACCCCACAGATGGCCCAACTGATACTCTACTTGGCAAAAGGTCTTTAAATTACCTGCCTGCATTGCTATGCAGTTTTGCTAAGGAGGAGCAAAATTTGAATTTCAATTGTAATTCAGATTCCCCATGATGTCAGCTCTGGTCCTTCTGTTTCTGCAGCTGTATAATCATAAGGTTCTTTCTGCCAGCCACATTCCTAGTACTGGTTTTTAGCATAACTCATGGTGCTAACTTTCCTTGAAGCATTTATCCATTTTATTTTGAAGCAATGAACTTGTTTCAATTCTTAAAAGTCTAGTTTTTATGCCAGCAAAAGGATAGGTAGTGCTGATGAATAAATTCTGCATACAGAATATATTGAAAAGAATATTAACAAATAAATTATATTATGTATTTATTTTCTATATATGTAAATTAATTTTCAATTTGTGAGTGGACTTTGTTTAATAGCTATGTCATCACAAGTAATGGAGATATGTAAATCAGGTTTACAGATTTAATCAGATAATGATTTTATGTTTTAAGTATTTAAATATATGCTTTTTATTTCATAAAAGTCTCTGACAAAGTGGGGGAGTAAAAACATACACTGTGTCTGGAAAAATCATTCTAATGTTAAAATGAAGTATATATTTAGGGAATCTATTGACATTAAAGAAAAAACTAATTAAAACAAAGTTTGCATGTGTCAAAATATTATCCGTTAAGAATATTATGTGAATAACTACATTCACATACATGCACATATGCAATGGACTTAATTACTATAACCTCTCTGGATATATTTGCATCAACTTGTCATCTATAACAATTACAATAAACAGAATTTTTACTACCTATATTTCTGCATTTCTAAATGGTCCTGAGCATACACTTAAAAGAAAAAAATGTATACATTTTCTAATCTCACTAAAAAATCTAGATATGTAATATTTAAATATCTAAGATGTTAGATAAAATCTTTAAAATCATTAAAGAATTACTTCCTAGAAAATAAGTTTAATTTGTGATTTATGTATCAATATATATCCTAACTAAGTATCTAAACTATTTCTTGAATCTACACATTTTTATACACTAAGAATTCTCTCCTAAGATTTATTTGATAAGTTTTTTGATCTGGACAGAAGAAACTGAAATCTAGATGACTTACTAGGCAGCCAGGAATTAAATAACAGTTTTATAATCTAGGAAGGATAAACTGGAGAATGAACGTTAAATATAAAGCCCAGTGGAGTCTTCGTCATTATAGCCCTTGGACTGAAGATATTTACTGTTACCCGTCAGGCTTAGCTACTAAAACACGAGTTGTGGTGTAACCATAGACCTGCAGGTAGGCATTTTCAAGAGGCTAAACAATGGAAATCATAAATCCATAGTGTGTTTGAAGCATTCAGTAGTTACATGGTCCAGCTGTATTAACCTCTACTCTTTCAGTGGAAAATAATCATAAGAGATTTTTAAAAAGATATTCTTGGTACTTGTTCCAAATTTATCTTGGAGATACAGGATGGATACCTGCATATCATCGAGTGGTGGATTAACTAATGGGCAACTTGCAACACCCGGTTGAATTGAATCAGTGTGGTTCTGGGTGTGGAAGGCCCACCTGAGAAAATATGACGAATCTGTAAAGTATTAGCATGTTGGCAACACTGAGAAAAGAAATCAAGGATGAGCCCTGTTGAACATGGGGCCGTGTACAACTACACAGAAGCTGGCCTTGTATTTACCTTCCAGAGTAGAATTACCCCAGATTAATTATATGCTATATTGAAATGTTGGCAATGGGCTAAAATCAAAGCTCTAATATTAGTTTGTTTACATAATTCAAATTTTTTCAGACTCAGTTTTTAACAAAAGAAAGACAACAGTATCATTCTATAAACTGGAAAATAGAAATAAATCATTCCCTAAAGCAATTCAACTTTGGTTTTCTGTCCACTCGTTCTTCCTAACTAATCAAGCTGTCAGTTCCTTTGCCAACTCTAAAGTCAAACATCTGGGCAAACCACGTGAGACCCCTTCTGTCTTTTTCTCAAAGAGATGATTTCTTTCCTCAATAAATATATCCTGAAAAAACAAAAACAAAAACAGACAAGCAAATAAAAAACAGTGAATTTCCCTACCGAGTGCATCCAATATACAGGAAGGCTTGGAAAACCATTACATCATTACATTGTGTCTTCATTCTCCTTATTCATCTGATCTGTCAGCTTCTGGCTCTTCCCCGAAGTCAAAATAACCCTGGAAGATAAACATTATGAATTGATTGAGGATATTAAGGCAGCCACAACAACACAACTAAAGACACAAAAAAATCTTCCAGAATTGCTTCAGAAAGTGTCAAGAACAATTGGATAGGTGTGCTTGAAGCAAGGAGGAATATTTTGAAAGGATTTAATGGTAATATACTTTTTACTGTAATTTTTAAAACTTAAGCACAGTATTTTCAATCACATCTTGAAATACTGAAGGTTTTCAAACTTCAATAAAACAAGGAAATTGAAAGAAAAGACATTGAAAACAAAAGCGGAAAAGTAAAAACGAATTTTCAAAAAATTAATGTCTACATAGAAAAATCAACAAGACTTTTACAAATCTATTAAAACTAATTGAATTTTTATAATGTAGGATTTGAGATCAATTGTTAAAACCCAACTGTATTTATATATACTGACACAGTTATTTCTTAAAATATTAAATATATGTACCACATGGATCAGATGTTCCACTCCTAGGTAGATATCCAAAAGACATGGTAGTAATGTAACTATGCAAAAGCTTGCACATGATTGTAGCAGTTTTATTTGTAACAGACCAAAATAGGAAACAATCTAGTTGTTAATTGATTGGGGAATGGGTAAACAAATTGTGGTATATCCATAATTTTGTTATAAGTAAAACAACAAAAAGTGAGAAACTATTGATATAAAATAAATAAATAAATAAATAAATAAATAAATAAATAAATAAATTTGAACATTCTAATAGTTTCAGGGATGTGAATGCATCTTGTTTCTTGAGAAAACAAAGCTTCCAAGAAAAGGACCATTCTGAAGACTTTCGATCTTCCTTTTCCTTTAGAAATTTCCCTTATTATCAAATTTAGAATGTATGCTTGTTTGTATATACATATATTATATTCATGAGATATATAGGTACACAAAATATAGATATATCTGAAGTTATAAATGTTTACTTCTAATGCACAAATACTAAGGCATATAAATTCATATTTCCTTATCATGTGGCTGTTTTCAGAAAAATATTCACTCTTCCTTCCTTGATCTGAATTGAGGTGCTGAATTCTGCTTATTCTCTAGGTTTTCTTGCTGTGTTCAAGCAATGGTAGAAGATGGTATTTTCTATTTTTCTGCTCCAAATATTATCATCAAGTGGTCTGATCTTCTCAGTGGATGGTTCCTATCAGTCAGATCTACTAACCTTCCTGCCCTATCCAGTACTTTGAGCTCCTAGTTTCCATTATTCTTTTCCATTTTTTGCCTCTACCTCTAGAGGTGAGGGTAGTTTCATAAAATTGATGTTGCCTCATTTTCACTGTTTGCTCTTTCATCTCTCCTAAATAGTTTTGTTTTTGTTTCTTTTTTGAGCCAGCATCTTGTTGTGTAGTTTAGACTCACCTGGACTCACTATGTAGCCCAGACTGACCTCAAACTCACAGAAATCCTCCTGCCTCTGCCTCCCAAGTGCTGGTACTACAGTCATATGCCACCGTGCTTGGCTTTCTCCTAAATAGGTTTGTAACCAAGTCTCCATGTAGAATTCTCTCAACTGATTTATTTAGTGTATGCTTTGTTTTTCTGGAGCCAGAGTATTTGTATGCAAACACTTACACAGTGATCTATAATTGTGGTGTATCAACTTAAGTAAGACCTCCCAAGCAGATTAGTAAAACTCTGGGTTGGTCTGGATGATGGACATGTAGGCCACAAACTAAAGAGGGAAGACCCACCACAGATGTGGGTAGTACTACCCAATATGCTTGTAGGTTGGATGCAAAGAAAACAGAAAAAAGAAAGGAGCTTTTCCTTTTTCTTCTCCAGAGGAGCCATTGCCATTGGACATTCATCTCCAGTTCCTTCAGGCTTTCAGTGCACATCTGTCACCTTTCTGATATGGACTTGCACTGGATTCTGCAGTGAGCGCCAGACCTTTGACCTTCGATGAGATCCTTTGGCTCTCCAGCACAAAGACAGCCATTTTTCGTTCTTCCTTCCCTGATTCTGCAGGTGGCATTATAAACCTACCTAGTAAATCCTTTATATAATCATAGATAAATATATTTATATTAAATCTGTTCCTCTGTTGAACTATAACTGATGCACTTTTGTTACTTACTTTCTGTCTCTGTAAGAAATTTTTAAGATAAATCACCATAAAAGAAGCATGGTTTATTTTGACTCAAAATGTCAGAAATTCTTATCCATAGTCACATGACTCCAGCGCTTCTGGGCCCCATACTGAAGCAGACCATCATGATGGGCAGCATATGGTAGAACAAAGCAGCTTACCTGAGGGTTGATAGGAGCCAAGGATGGAAAGAATGGGAGAGCGAGTGTTAGGGGGTTTTCTCCCCCTGATTTTATTCTTTCAGGCCTTCACCCTACCAAATAGTTCCACCGACATTCGGAGAAACCCTCCATCAGTTTGCTGCCCTAGGTGCCAATTTCTGAAAACACCCCAACAGATACAACCTGAGTATGCTTTGTTGATCTCCTGTCTAATCTCAGTCTAATCAATTTGGCAATCAAAATTACTCATCATATTCATATATTATATATGTGTGTGTGCATGTGTGTGAAACTATTGTAAGTAAGCTATATTTTATCACTCAAATTATTGTGGCAGGCATGTTCAAGAATTCTAATAGATCAAATAACACAAGAACATTAATCTCAAGATTCTCCAAAGACACAGGATTAATAGAAGATTATCTATTATTGATTTAAAGAGATTCATTATAAGATATTGACTGATGTGATTAAGGAGGCTGAGACGTTCCAAGATGTGCAGTTCAAAGTTCTGTGAACCAGATTTAGTAGCTCCAATGGGAGTCCAAAGGTGGAATAAAATGGACAAATAGGCAGCTTAAACATAGGCAGAGAACCTGGATATGGTTGCACACTCTATTATTTCACACTCTGGGAGGCCACCTAGCTCAAAAAAATTATAAAACAAGGTTAGGGATATAGCAATGCAAAGGCCTTTCATTCAAAATTCAATCCCCAGTATGATACAGAGAGAGAGAGAGAGAAAGAGAGAGAGAGAGAGAGAGAGAGAGAGAGGCAGAGAAATACAGAGACAGAGAATCAGAGAGAGAAAGGAGGAGAGAGGGAAACAGATGCAGAGACAGAGACACAGACACAGACAGAGACAGAGACACAGAGAAAGCTGAATTTGTCTCGATCAACCTTTTCTCTTCAGACCTTCACTGAGTTGGATGAGGTGGGAAGGGCAATCTGTTTTACTCAGACTACATATCCAAATGTTGGTCGTATTCAGAAACACCCTCACAGAAACACATTCAATGAAATAAATGACTGGGTGCCTCCTGGCCCAGTTCAGTTGTTAAATAAAATTAAATATGACAACAAGCACTGAACTCAAGCACTTTCTGCCTCATCCAGGAGAAAACACAAATAAAAGACACAGGAGAATAAACCATTTTTTACTGTCAATGCCAACTTTTATTTGTGGTTTATTATTAAAGCTTGGAATCTAGAATTCAATAGCAATCCTTTGTTGTATCAGTCATTAGAGACAGGCAGAAACATGCACCACGATCAATTAAACACCTGTCTGTTGCTCTAGGCAGTTTTTAAATTGATTCAATCTTTCTTTCTTTCATCCTTTCTTCTTTTCTTCCATTTCTAATAAGTTAATTTGCCTGTTTTTCCTTGGCAAGAGTAGCAATTTTGAGAGAACAGTACTTCAGTAGTTTCCATGGTCAAAACAGTATCAGATATTTCAGCATTTGCTAAGCCAGCTCAACTACTGAAAAGCATTTGGTTTTGTTTTCATAAATTGCTAATGACACACCTATTTCTTGTTCTCATTGCTTTTTTTTATTGCTTTTGGGAGCAAGGAATGTTTCCAATTTTAATTCTTTATGCTGTCTTTAGTTCTCTGCAGATAGATGTCTGCCCCAAAGATGGTCTCATATTAGAAATATATAGCTACACTGAATTTAATCACATTTTAGCAAATCAATATTACTAGGAGTCTC
This sequence comes from Cuniculus paca, assembly GCA_004365215.1. NCBI lineage: Eukaryota > Metazoa > Chordata > Mammalia > Rodentia > Cuniculidae > Cuniculus > Cuniculus paca. The sequence continues at coordinate 9,886 of RJWT010016387.1, read as the reverse complement.
AATTGGAAAGATATTGTAAAATACATTATTTTCTGATAATGCCATGAAGTCACCCAAAATTTATTATAAATAAAATTTATAAAACACTGAATGTAGAACATGAAAAATTATGAATTACTATTATGTAAAACTATAAAATAAAGGTTCAGATCTATTTTCATTAGTTTTATTTTATTTCATGATTTGACAGTCCATTAAATTGTAACAGTTATATTAATATGATTATTATAACTGATTTCTCTCGTAGTTTCTTAGGTCACCAAATCAATACAAAACACAATTAATAAAAAAAGTCACAGTTTTATGGAATACTGCATTTCCCTAAAATCTAGAGGCTCATTACTATCAATCCTACTTTTAAAAATTAGCAGTGTACTACCATAAATTGAACAGTAGAGTGATATCTTTTGAAGCCAATGTGTTACTTTAGATCTGAGCTTATCAAGGTTCTCCATTAGTAATTATAATAAGTCACTACTGGAGTCTCAAAAAAAGTCTGTACATATGTGAAAATTAAGGGTATGTAGCACATGGCATTATGTGATTTTAAGGTGTTCATGAACAAATACCAAATAAACATGCTTTAGTATGAAGATTACCACCTAAATGAAACTGCAAGTTTCCTTTATGGTAGGTTTATGATGCTAGCATATTTGTCCAGAGTCCACTAATTTCTGGCAACCAACTAGCTGGTAACATGTTTGGGGAAACTTCAGTTTTCCTATTATAATTACCAGAAGCTTCACATCATTGCACTACTGACACTTTAATGACCGTTACCAATCTGGCACTGACTGTCTTTCTGAAGAGCCACATATTCATTTTTCTGAAAATACATGTGTGTTTGTTTTTATAACAAGCTCACTTTTTTGTTTGTTTTATGTACAAACCATAAGATTTATTCCCTGAAAACAAATAATAGGGTAGCACAAAAGACCAAGAACCCTAGCACTTATTTCTGGCTCTTTATGCTTCTTGTAAAGAAGAGTCAGTTGGTTTCCATACTGAAGTATCCCACAGCACAGATTCAAAGTAGGAGTCAAAGGCATTTTGTGTCAAAGGTTGTAAGCACCCTTGGCATTCAACTGAAGCAACAGCGCTAAAGAAATTCAGCCTGGGGCATTTAATTCCATTAGCTTACCAACTCTTAAGTACATACATTTGTGCAAGTGTGAAACCTCACTCTCTAGGTTAGGTTTCAAAAGGAAAACCATACTTCATAATATTAATTCCCAATTATAAGTACTGAAGTTCTCGGCCTAGAAATTACAGTTTCAAGCACATCAGTCTGTTAATATTTTATTCAATTGATTACAAAACTATACTCAGTGTTAAATTTGCTTATTATTTGGAGCATTGGATTTTAGCTCATATGACTTTGATTTTAGACTGAACAACTTATTTTCAGTCATATAAATTTTTAATTTTAACTTAAGATAAATTCTGAGTTGTACTTATTTTGATTACTAAATTAACCTGTAGCACAATTATTTAACCACTTACCAATCCAATTACTTAAAAAAAGGAGAAAAATTATTATATTCATTTTTATTAAACAATATAATAGGAAATATAAAAATGATAATTTTATCAAATTTAGTTGATAATTTTTCTATGTATGGTATATCTTAAACATTCAATGCACAACACAGCATTTCAGTCTGAATCATAGTATGTATACATATTACTATCCTTCTTTATGCTGTTAGGTTGTCACTTCATTTTTTTCTGTGGAAGGTATAATTTCAATAAAATTTCTACTCAGTGTAATGGTGAAGATGATGATGAATATCTGGTGGGCGTTTCGCTATCACGTATTTTCGATTATTTTACTTATTAGATCTGATCTAAGTTGTAAATGAGTTTTTGATCTAAGTTGTAAATGACAAACAAGTTCCATATTATTTGGTGCAGAAGGTGAAAGATATTTTTAAAATAATGGTTTTCCTAATTTTTCGATTACAAGATATGTTGTTAGATGTTTGTCAGCTGTCAACATCATCCATAGAATGATTATAATCATTGACCACTATTGGAATTTTTTGAGTTTCATTTCTTCTTTCAAGTTCTATCATTTCTGTACAATATTATAGACAGCCAACAATAAGACTATGTCTTTTTGATCTTTCCCTTTCATAACAGATTTCTCTTCTCCGATACGCTAACACATCTCCTCTTTTCAGATTTTCTTTTGCAGATCTTTTGGCGATTCCTTCTATTCAGTCTCAGTGTTCCAAACGTGTCCACTTTGCATTGTTAAAGAATATCACTGAATTCTGTAAAGTATAAAAAGCCTATCAAATGTATTTATCATAAGAGTTTTTATAGATTATTGCACAAAATTTTAGGCTATTTTTCATAAATAAAATAAACACAAATTAATCAAAGAAACAACCAGAACTTATTACTAGATTTCAGTAGAAAAAAACATCAAGGGCAAATACATTCTAAATAAAAACATACATAAAGAATAGCCAATATAAAACAAACAGATGTACAAGTGTATCTTGTGAGAATAAGACTCGACTGATTGAAATGACACCTACCCAAGCAATGTTCAGGACAGTCGGTACATAAACAAATATGCTACTCGAGTGATGCTTGACGTAAATGTTAAAGTGATTAATAGTCATGCACTGTCTGCTAGATGTTGCGTTAATTACTGTATGTCATTGTTGTTCTCATAGGCCTACTATTTCGTTATGTGGAAGAGAAAAGTAAAGGACTGGAAAGGTAAGTAATTTATAAATTTTATAAGTGGAAGCTTTACAAGTTTGTTGCATAGGTTCAACATCAGCTTACCAAATAAAGAATGTTAATTTTTAAAAGTTCTCCATTTTTATTTACCTCATTAATCAAAAATTATGAAAATAATAATGAATATTTCTATTGAGTTAGAACTGAGTTAATAAATCTGAAGGATTTAGTATAGGACTGGGTATTTATTAAGCACTCAAAAATTGTTTAACATTATTATTCCCAAAGATAGCATATTAAGATAATGACAGAATATGGAGTTCAACTTCATCTAGCTGAGAACAATTAATGCTACCTCACAATGCATAAATAAAACTTGTCTCCCTTAACATTCAGCCAATCATAAAAATGTCAAAGTTTATGAGTTTCTTTGCAAGTAAATAAAAAGTAAAATCTTGACGTGTATAAATGTGTAAGAATTGTTTTATAATTAAATAATGTCACTTATTTATTACTATTTTAAGCCTCTTAATTCGTTTCAAGAGTATATACCTGGGCATAGTAACACATGCCGGTAATCTCAGCACTTGAGAAGCTAAGGCAGGAGGGTTCCCACGAATTTGAGACAAGCCTAGGCTACATAGTAAGCTTAATGCCAGCCTGAACTACACAGGAGACCTGTTTCAGGGGAAAAAAAATGCACAAGTCTATGGAGGAAAGTAAATTGTCACGTTTTGATTTAAACAATAACTGTTATGAGAGAGATATTGCCCCCATTGGTACGTTGGACTCACATCATGTTAAATCCTTTGCAGTATTTCTTTTTTTAAATTTCTGATTAGTATATGTTTGTGATATATTGTAATTTCCTTTGTTTTGGAGAAATGGTACATACACTTACCATTTTGATCATTTTTGCCCCTGTTTCTTCCCCCAAGTCCAGTCTTCTTACCCATCTCCAAATTTGCTTTCCATCTCCACAGACTCTACTTCCGTTTCCTACCATCTTTCTTTCAGTTTGCTCTTTATTTATCTTATATTTCTTACATGAGAAAAACCATGCAATGTTTAAACTTGTGTGTTTGATTTGTTTCACTTAGCATATTCTCTCAATGTACATTTTCCTACAATTGACTCAAATGTACTCTTTGCTATGACTCAGTAGTAAATATTCCATTATACGTAAATATCACGTTTTCTTTATCAATTCAGTTGTTGCTAGGCATATAGTTCCTTCCATGATTTAGCTATGGTGAGTTGTGTTGCTATAAACATGGATAATACCAAGCATAGGTATACCTGAATCTAGTGGAATTTCGATTTTTACATTTTTGGGCAGTCATTCCACTGATTTCCATAGTGGTTTTACTAGTTTGTGCTCCCACTAACAATGTGGAGGTGATCCTTTTCCCCCAAATTATTGCCAACAAATGTTGCTTTTTGAGTCCTTGATAATCACCATTATTACTCAAGTAAGATGGAATCTAGTGTTGCTTTTGATTTGCATTTCTCTAATGGCCAAAGGTGCTAAACATATTTTCAGGTACCTACTGGCCATTTGTACTTCTTTTGAGAAGTGTCTATTCCTTTCAATTACTCATTTTTTAAATATATATATAATAAAAGACCTGATGTGGAACTTACATTTCTTTATAAATTTTAATTATTATTCCTCTGTCCACTGAGTGACTGGCAATTTTTTTTTCTCATTCTGTATATTGTGTTTTTACTCTGTTGATTATTCCCACTGTCCAGAAGCTTTTTTTTTTTTTTTGTGGCACCAGGGATAAAACTCGTCACCTCATGCTTGCCAGGCAGGCGCTTAGGCCACTGAGCTAAATCCCCGGCCTTTGTCTTTTTGAGACAAGGTCTTGCTGTCCCATTCAGACTGGCCTTGCACTCACTTGGTAGCCCAGGATGGTCTCGAACTCACAGCAATCCTCCTGTCTCAGCCACCCGAGTGCTGGGATTACAGGCGTGGTCACTTCCTTCCTTCTTAAGAAAACTCCTCTCCTTTGACCTTCCCATTATGTATTGTGCATTTTGGATCCCATTAACTCCTTTAGTTTGCTATACTAGGGAGACAAAACAAAATTCACCCATGTGACTCTGAACCATTTCATCCATGAGCATGATCACCAGTTGCCTCTATCCACCTACAAAAGCCTTGAGATTATCTTCTTTTATAGCTGAGTAGGTTTCCACCACATAAAATACCATGTCTTTCTTATCCATTCTGCAGTTGATAGGCCGGCTACCCCTACTTTTTTTCTGGTTCCCTGTCACATAGGGCATTGTTCTTTCTCCTTTGACTTTCAGACTATGAATTTTCTTTCTAGTTAAATGTGTTTCTTGTATAGAGCATAATCCTGTCTCCTGATCCACTCTGCCTGTGTTTCTTTCTGTTGGTGCATTGAGGCCTTCTTGCATTGCATTGTCTCTGCCATGCTATTTTCCTGCCATTGGCTCCCTAGTTTTCCTCTTCATTCAATCTACTGGCCTCACTTGATGGTCCCCCTCTATCATTGTTCCTGAGACCCTGGTCCTTTTTCTCTCTCTATAGAATGTCCTTCAGTATTCTTTGTAGGGTTAGTTTGGCTGTCATGAATTCCTTGAGTTGTATTTGTCATGGAAGTATCTTGTTTCTCCATTAATTTTGAAAGAAAGTTTTGCAGGTTACATCAGTCTGGTTTGGAAGTTGTTTTCTTTCAGGACTCTTAATACTTCACTCCAGCTTCTTCTTGACTTGATGGTTTGTGCTGAGAAGTCGGCCATGATTCTGAGGGGTTTTCGTTTATAGGTGATCTGTTTCTTTTCTCTAACAGCTTTTAATATTCTATTCTTGAGTTGAATTTCTGGGATCTTGATTATTATATGTCTGGGTGTAGATTTGTTTTGGTTATGGCTAGCTGGAGTTCTATATGCCTCACTTATTTGAATGTCACTTTCTTTTTCCATGCTTGGAAAGTTCTCAGAAATTATTGCTGTAAATAGGGTCCTGATGTCATTTGTCTTGACCCCTACTTTTTCATTCACATTTTAATTCTTAAGTTATACTTCTTTGAGTTGTCTAGCAGCTGTTGAATTGTTACTTCCTGAGTCCTTGTTATTTTTAAGAGATCTTTCCTTTCACAATCACAAGCTGAAAACCTATCTTCAAGGTTTGAAAGTCTGTCTTCAGTTTCTTTCAAGTGGTTTTGCCAGCTTTCCATGGAGTTTTTAATTTCCTGAATATCTTTTTGAATCTGTTTCATGCATTCTAAATCTCTCTTATATTGTTCATTCATGGTTTCTCTCATTTTCCTATGCCTCTCTATTTTTTTTAATCTCTGTCTTCTTTGAAGATGCTGAGTAATTCTTTTACTATGTTTTTCATATCTTCTATGACCTGGGATAGTATTTCTGTTCTAATTTATTTTATAGCTTCATCAAGTTGTTTCTTTCCATCAGTTGACATCACTTCAGATATTTCAGGTGTGCAACTCCTGATCTATTCTGTGTTTACCTCTCCTGAACTTATGCTGCTTGGGTTGGATGCCAGACATTGCCCTCTCCCTCTTCGTCTTGGCATATTCCTGATTTCTTCCACACACCTGGGTAGTGTGGTCCCAGGCTTTGCAGCACTGGCCACTTCAAAATGAAATTCAATATGCAAGTATATTTTACAAGCTGTCAATTTTATCTTAAAAGAATCATAAAAATAACCAATGTGTATCTTAAATGTGAGGTTAAAGTTTTCCTGTTTGCCATCATATAAGTTCCCTTAGAATTAAGTAGTGAAATTATGAAAATGCTACTAACTTGAAACAAGTCAAACCCCAGAGAAGAAATGTCTACTTTATTTCTTAGAGTCAGTTTAGTTCCAGTGTCAGATAAAAGTAAGATTAAATCTCTAAGCAGTATATTAATAATTTCCACATACTAAAAAGCATCATAGAATCAGATATCCTTTGATCATATTTATATGAAAATTATAGAAACTAAGTAAGCTTAGCAATAGTCTTTTGTTGCAATGGAAAACCCATTCTTCTCTTCAGCACATAGAATATACATATTTTCAGGTAGAGATATTTAATTCATTAAGTAAAAAATATGTTTGAAATGTTTTTTTTAATAAAAAATATTCCTTAAAGTATTTTTCTAACTAGCATATTATTAGTTCTGTTCGAGTTTCTAAGTGGAATTGAAAGAGAGAAGATTGATTTTTAAGACAGTTATTTAATTCATGTCCTTCTTCCTTTCAGATGATTTCTCTCAATCTTTGCAAGTTAATAACATTTTAAAACTAGTGAAGGATATTTGTGTATAGTATTTTTGAATTAAAACTAAGTTTAGGCAAAAATTTATAACATTACAAAATGTATTTTTAGCATTATGTTTATGTAGAATTGATCTACAGTTTTTTCTGGTTATCTCTTCTAAACTGTTTACTATTTAGTACAAACAATTTTCTGGCACCTTTAAGAATTCTTTAAAAAGCAGCAATTTAGGTATAATACTCAGTTTAATGACAAAAGACATCTTTTTGACTGCTGTAGACAACATGTTGACTTAAATATAAAATTTCTAGCAAGTGTTATTACTCAAGTTAGATTTTATTTCTTTCTATTTGTCCTTCCAAATGATATGATGTGTGTATATATATGTAAGTAAAACTGGAAAATCAATAATTTTATATAGCTTGCATTATGTTTTATATATAATTTAATAATATGTGGAAATTTTATCACTTTAAAGATATCCAGCCAAAGTTTCACCCAGAGTAAATCATCTGTTCACTCTGAATACATATATGTAAGTATATATCTATATACTTATATATATGTGCATTATCTGTTCTTTTACACGCTATTATGAAGACAATAAAGGTGGTTCAGAGACTATAAGAGTCTTTAATTAGCTCTAATTCTCAATTAAATCAAATAGTAGAGGACATTAACATTTTGCTAGACATGGAACCTAAATGTTTGGTGCTGGAAGGTCAGAACATTTTGCAGGTTTTTTTTTTTTTTTAGATATATTCGTGAAGTTACAAAACACACTCATTTATCAAAAATACTCTCTTTTGACTTCTGCTTCATTATTAATTCATAAAGCAAATTTTAAAAACATCCAATGAAACTAAATTTTTAATGAAACTACTCCTTTTGCTATACAGTATTTTTATACTCTTCAGAGTTATACATACCCCTACATGTGCTTTATGTAGGTATGTAACCCATGACTCCAGAGGTAACAAGAACTTGTTGGTTACCCAAGGATTATCTGTGCTGTCAGTGGAAATTTTTACTGCACAGTAAGATACGCATGGCTTGTATGCAATGAAAGGGTTCACTTTCAAGTAGGTTCGCAAACAAAATGTTCCAGTTTTCTCTACATTTCATGTGTTGAGGTGGTAAGCCTGCTTTTCAGTGTTTGCAGTCAGTTTTACTGTTGAGGTACTATTTTTTCCTTAAAATATTAGGATTAATTGTGTTGAGCTTCCAAAATATCACCAATGGGCTAATTAGACCAAGCAATGCTTATTCTCATTGAAAAAGTGATAATATCAATTTTAGAGATCATTACAGTGTCTACCAAGAAAAGAATCAGAAGTAGAAAAGTTTTACTTAAAGAAGTTACTCTAACTCAAAGTAGTTCAGGAGCTTACAGATAATTCCAATGTGTATTAAGTGGTACAATTTAAGTTTTCAAGGCAGATAAATGATTGAGATTGGTAAAAATTAATGAGATATTAGCGCAGATGGACACAACTAAGAAAGTTTTTGAAGTTTCTCTTGGTAAGTAAAGGTTGCTTGGTGTTTTACTAGGCAAGCATACTGCTACCTACAATGAATTCTCATGTGGCAATTTTCTAAAGTAAAGAGTGAGCTATTTATTTGTGTCAAGTCTTATCTTTCTTAGGCATGATTTGCTTTTTGTTGGAAGAAGTTAATCAATGGTCTAGTCTGAGTCCTGTTGAATTAGATGGTCTCAATTCTCAGTGAAGATTATAATGATGGTCAGGAATTAATTCGCATTTGGCCACTTTATAAGATTGTATAGTGCTTGAGCCAGGCATGGTGGCTCACGTCTGTAATCCCAGCACTTGGGAGTTTAAGACAGGAGGATTGTTGAGAGTTCGAGACCAGCCTGGGCTACAAAGTGAGCTCAAGGCCAGCCTGAACGCATAGTAAGACCCTGTCTCAAAAAGACAAGGGCCGGGGATCTAGCTCAGTGGCCTAAGTGCCTGCCTGGCAAGTGCAAGGTTGTGAGTTCAATACCCGGTGCTGCCAAGAATTATAACTCAAACATTAAAAGGAAAGTGAAAAAAACACAGCAGTAATTGAGATTATGGTTTATTCTCATAAAAATTAAAAGAAACTATTGTTACAAAATTAAGGCTCTTCAAAGTTAAAAGAGTGCCATACAAATCACAACACCCAGCTATGTGCTTTTGGATTTAAGTAGAAAATTAATTACAAAATAGTTTATTTTAAGATAGTAATGAAAGTGTCACAGAATATCAACTATTGCAACTCAAATTGGTATAATCTATGAATAATTGACTAATGTATGTGACATGTAGTGCAAGATGTAGGACAATCACAAGATTTGGTAGCCTAAGGTTAATATATCTGGACTATTATCACTTCTCCTTTCCTGAATGTGTAAGGGAGAGAGAAGTTACCAAAATGTAGTTGTCATAGAGGGATATTTTGGGAAATGGACAAGCAGAAGTAAACTGTGATTGAGGAAAACAATCAGTTCCTCATTATCTTATGGACAAAGATTGGGTGAAACAGATCTCTTAACCTAGCTTTTCTCTCTACCTTCTATCTCCCTTTTCCTTTCTCTGGTCTTTTCTTTACTGGCTGAATTCATGAGGGGCTAGAAGATATGAATGCCTACTGACCAACAACAGAAAGTCACAAACCAGAGGAATACAAAAGTTAAGAGTGTATCAGAAGGGACAATCAAGAATAGGAAGAAAAAACTAAAAACGGAATGCAAGGTATCTCAAAATATGGAAATGTGCTCTGTGAAAAATGAATATACTTAAATCATTTCAGTAATCAATATGAAAGAAAAAATGATATTATTCTCTTCAAAATTTTAGACAAAATATCCTTATCTGAGGAAAACATAAAGAAATAAGGAATCACAAATTACACAAAAAATAAGACTATGATATATCAAACAACAGATA
>RJWT010016386.1:0-19891 GCA_004365215.1 Cuniculus paca | reverse complement strand
AGCTGGAATTGGATGAAACACTACCAAAGGCTACATCCATATGATTGAGAGCACAGCGTGGATCTGTGCTATGCTTGTTCATATTTGACGGATGCAGCATCTCTGCGAAACCTCGTTTCTTGTGGAAAATGGATATGGGGTCTGTCCTGCTGCTGTCAGGAATTGCTTACAAAGATCTGATGTCTGGGACATATTGCAGGCAGCTTGAAAGGGAGGAAAGAGAGACAGAACCGTGAGACAGAGACAGACGTACAGACGCAGGGCGTTGCAGGCCGCAGCTGTCCACTGCGACGCCCTTCACTCAGACATTCAGCTACCCTCAGTCAGAGGGCACCCTGTGTTTCGTCCTGCTCTGTATCAGATTTTGATATTTCAAAGTAAAATGCATCCTCAGGTTCCTGAACATTAATACCTAACTTATCAAAGTATTATTCTTAAGACTGTTTGAGGACTACAAAAATCCCTCCAGTAAAGCTTTGACCTCTTTTTATTAAAGTGAAAAATATAAAATTGGTGATCACTCCAAATGTATTAAAATAAGTTGTGGAGTATGGACCTCAGGGTCCCCTGCTTTGACCTCTAGCACGAACTCCATCACTTCCTGCGCAACACAGCAACTCCCTTTGACTTTGGTGGGTGGACTTATGCCCCATAGGTAAGTTAAGATAAACTGGTCACCCACTTCAAGATTGCCTTTGTCGTGAGACCTCAGTGAGAGGTGCAACACAGAGAATAGCGTGTGGTTCCTGATGATCAGCCAACATGCATTCCTGTGCTGTCTCTGGGTTTTTGGTGCTCCTGGGTAGGTCTTTACCTTTTTAGTGCACTGATTTTCAGAACCAGGACTAAAAAGTCTTTATGCCATTGTGACTGCCATTTGCTCTTTGCTTCCCTTTTTGTTTTAAAAATGGGTCAACACATCTGAACCACAAGGGGCTTTTATTTAATGAAGGGTGGAACCTTGATCTGTACCCTGCGTAGAGGAGGTGACTGGACAGTGTGACAGTGCTGACCACGGAGTTCACGGGGTTTCCCTCTGAAACCCTCATGTGGGGGGAATCTGATGAAGGGCGAGTTCACAGATGTGTCTTCATACACTTGCTGATGTCCCCTCCTACTTTCCAGCATATTTTTTTGTCATAGAAATGGTAAGAAATCATAGCCTTCCTAAGTTATGTAGATTTGTGATGTGAGTAAAAGGCCTCCAATACCATGTGTGGGAGCAAAGATGGACGTTTTAGTGACAATTTCTAAGTGGATAGCAGAAAAATATGTTAAAACTCTTTTCTAAGCTTCCACCCTGTCACAAATTTTTCTGCTGAACAGAAATAAATCAAACAAACAAAGAACATCTGTAGTGGGTTAACTAATGGTCAACGTGAACTGAATCAGCATGGTGCTGGGTGTGGAAGGCCCTCCTGAGGATTGTTTTCAGAAGCATAAAGCAGAACTGGAGGGGAAGATGGAATGCTGTTGATTTTAGAGAAGCTCGTTGCACTGGTTTTCCTGATATGAGCTCAGTTGTCCTCATCATTGGAGGAGCTCAGGTCCTTGCCGTCTCTGAGGATGACTGTGGTTCTTTTCAGGGGAGCTCTGGTCCTTACCTTGAGCATTGCTTCCTGGCTCCAGTGCAGATCTCTCAGCCTGCTGATACAGATCCTTCATGTTGGGACTACAGACTTTCTAGCTTCCAACACTGACCTTTGGGACTTCCCAATGCAGATCTTCGATACAGACTTGAATGAGACATTGTTGTGGGCACTAGGCCTCCAGCTGGACTCATGCAGGACATTGCCATGGGCCCTAGGTCTTCAGTTGGACTCTTGAAGGACATTGTCATGGGACCCAGGCCCTCAGCTGGATCCTTTGGGTCTCTAGTGCATGGAAAGATCTCTTGAACTCTTCTGCATTTGACTCTTTGGGTGAATATTAGAACATAATCCTGTAAATCTTGTGTCCTATAGTGAATCTATTCCCTTGTATACCCTAACTACAACAAAATTTGGTACCAGAGAAGTCAGGTTGTTGCTGTGTCTATACCTGACTTTGGGAATGGCTTGTGGGAAGAGTTTGGAAAGGTTTAAAGATAATAGTTTAAAAAGTAGAGCTGGAATGCTTTGGACTATACAATTGGAGACTCTGGTCAGAGCTCAGAAGACCAGAAGACTGATAGAAATCCTGCCAGTAAAGACTCTGGAGGTTTCAGATGGGACAAAGGACTGCATTGGTTGTTGGACTCCAGACAATGTGCATTATGACTTGGTAGAAAGTTAATCTACATTTTGCTCATGTCCAGAGACTGCCTGAGATTGAGATTAAGGATGGTGGGCTGATTAATCTGGCAAAAGAAATTTCAAGACAGTCTAATATTGAAGCGTTGGCATGGTTACTGTTGGGGGTTTTTCACCTGATCTATGTTGAGAGTCAAGAGCAAAGGGCCCAGCAGAAAGGTGTAAAATGTTGTAAGTTTGACCAGAAAGGAAGCTACAGTAAAGTGGACTGCAGATAGAGCAGAGGAGATCTTAAAGGCTGAGAAGGAACACAGGAGAATAGAAAAGATGGTCTGAGGCCATCAAAGAAGCAACCTTTGTAGCCTCAAGATTGCCAAAGTGAGAGACTTTGTTTTGAGAAGATAGCCATAGAACACCATGTTCCAGAATGGCTTTGGCCTAGAGAATTTATTCCTTAGAATTGGATTCAGAGTGCTCAGTGATCCAAGCACTCAATCCCTTATTCAAGAGAGAGGGAAGCCTGGCCGTGGCTCCTGCTGGCAGCAGACCTTGGCATCAACCACATGATACTGGTTTTAGGTACATGCAGAGTGCAAGAGTTATGGCATCAGAAGGCTTCCACCCAGATTTCTGAAGAAGGTCTGGGAGACCAGGCAGTGTGCTCCTGAGAGGGGAGTGTGTGAAGCTGTGAGGGTAAAGCCAAAGTGCAGTGGAGACCCCAGAAGTTTAAAAAAATCAGGAATGTGGATCATCTGGGGAAAAGTGCAAGGAGGGAGCAGAGCTGGCCCAAGAGAGAAGCCATGGGAGCTACATACACCAACAGTGCCATAGGGGTGGAACTGTCTAAGCTCTTTGGAGTTCCCAACTTGACACAGGTTGCTTGCGATGCTGCACATGAAACTACAGGACTTAAAGTTTGCCCTGCTGAATTTTGGACTTGCTTTGGTCCCATTCCTTTGTATCCCCGTTTGTAACTTTTGGAATTCAAATGTTTATCTTGAGCTATTGAATGTTAGAAGTGTTTAATTTTCTTTTCATTTGTACAGGGGCTCACAGCTAAGAGTTTGCCTTAGATCTCAGACTTGGGACTTGGACTTTTCAGCAATGCAGAAGCTGTTGGGACTTTCACAACTCTTAGAGAGAGACTAAATGTCTTTTGCATAAAGGAATGTACTTGAGCCTTTGAGGGCCCAGGGGCTGAATGTTATGGTTTGTGTCTGGATGTCCCTCCAAAGTTTCATGCAGTCATGGGGGGGACAGGTTTTTTGGAGGCAGCTGAATCTAGAGTATGTGATTCATTTTTTGAGCAATGCTTGGATTAAGGGTGCTGGGATTAAGGCTGGGTGATTGCTGGATCACTCCACTGATTAGATTGCCCCTGGCCTAGTCCCAGTAGTCTGGATAAGATAAAAAGGGGCAGAAAGAGTCTTGTTCCCTCTTTTTGATCTTGTTTCTTTTGCTCTCTTCTGTTACCACGAACTGTGCCCTCTGCCATGTGCCATCCTGCCTTGGAGCCAGTTGATTATGGACTAAAACCTCTGCAAACTGCAAAACTTTCTTCCTTTTAACTTTGGGCATTGAATATTTTATGTCATCAATGAGAGAAAAGTAACTAAAACAGCATCCAATCTCCTACTCTAAGATTTCCCCTAGAAAGGAAGCTCTAGGAGGACAGTTGTACTCACATTTTGATCACTGATGTATCCTAAGGGTCCAGAACGTGCCTGGAAAATCTGTTTAATGACCATAATGGGAATGGATGGATTGGGCTCGGTTACACACACCTGTAATGCCAGTTGCTTGGGAGGCTGAGGCCAGAGGATCCCAATTTCAACACTGGCTAGCTGATTTAGCAAGATTCTATTTCAAAAACAAAACAAAATGAAACAGAAGAATAGATGCTGTATGTTTCCAGAGGCCAAGTCTATGATTCACCAATATTTTAATCCCCTTTTGTCCTCATCCCAATTTAAAAAAAGAAATTCTGAAACAAACAACAACAACTAAACTAAAGTAAACTAAACTCTGCTGCAGACCAGCTAAAGGAGGTCAAGTGTGGTTTTCTGACCTAGTGTGTAACGGCTTTGGAAAATGTTGCAATTAACAATGAAACTATTTATTCAATTAATAATCATTTATAGGCAAGGGCCGTAAAGAGCAGATGAAAGTTTGGAGGAACAGTGCCTTTTGCAGCAGGGCCCACAAAGCTCGTGTTGGCTTCACGGCTCTTCCTATCTGAAGCCCCGTGCTTTCTGCTTCACACAGCGGCGTCTGCTGCGATGCGCGAACATCCCCATGCGTCACATCGCTGAGAGAGATTTCTTTTGCAATCTTTTGACTTCAGCTCCCTTCTTAGCCTTTTCATTTATTTTCCCAACCAAGAAATTTAAAAATTCAAAGCAGAATTATGGGAATTGCAAGAACTTAATTTGAATTTTTCTTCTACATTCTTCCTAGTTTTGTTAATCTTGATAAATCTCACGTCATGTTTATTTTCAGGTGCCTTAGCCCATCGAAAGGTGAGCTCTGTCCTCAAGATTCTATCGGTGGGGTTTGGATTTGAGGGAGCAGGGTGACAGGGACCCAGAATCTAGGGCAGGGATGCATCACCCTGGATGCAGGTCCTGCTGTCTTCCTGTGCCTGACTGGAAGCATGGCTTCTGCTTCCCAGCCCGGTGGCCTCAGAACCCTCGATGTATGACCTGTGATCAGACTGTCGAGTGAACATGTAGATTTTAAAAAATTGTTACATTAAAAGACATATTGCCATTAATTCCTCTCAAAATATCCTGCCTCCTGCTGTGAACATACTTATCCCATCATTCTTCCTGCTCTCTGAAGTAGTGCTACAGGTTTTCTTTCCTGAATGTCTTTTCAAGGTGTGATTAAAAAATACAGTGAATGCAGCTACTGAAAGCCATCAAACAGCAAGTCAGGCTTGTAAAAAGCACGACAGTGTGCCTTATCCATCTTATCCATTGATCTGGCACAGTGTAACTTCTGGCTCCTTCCAAAGTCAAAACAACCATGAAAGGTGAACATTTTGAATATAGAAGAGGCCATGACAGTGCAAGTAAAGACACTCACAAAAGCCAGGTGTGGTGGCTCATGCCTGTAATCCCAGCACTCGGGAGGCTGAGACAGGCGGGTCGTTGTGAGTTTGAGACCAGCCTGGGCTACAAAGTGAGCCCAAGGCCAGCCTGAACAGCATAGTGAGACCCTGTCTCAAAAACAGGGCTGGGGATCTAGCTCAGCGGTCTAAACTCCTGCCCAGCAAGCACAAGGTCGTGAGTTCAATCCCCGGTGCCACAAAAAAAAAAAAAAAAAAAGACACTCACAAAAGAGGACTCCAGAACTGCTTCAGAAAGTGGCAAGATTGATGGGATGAGTGTGTTCAAAGCAAGGGGAAATATTTTGAGGGGGATTAAGGGTGGTGTGTCTTTTACTGTAATAACTTAATATTGAAAACTCAAAATATTTTGGATCACACCTCACAGTGCAATAGTCCCCCCCCCCAAGTGACTGGGTTTAATGATTTGCCATCTTTAGCTTACACTCTTTGTAAAATACCACCTTGGATGGCATATCATTTAAGATGGTTTTTGTATGTTTAGGGTTGGCGACCCCACAGCTTTTCTTATGTTAGATGGGCATTGCCTAGAAGCTTCTGCACATAGACATCCTTAGAAAGGCTCATTTTTTTCATCCCCATTACCACCACCTCTTTTTGAGACTTGGTCTCATGGATTGCCCAGGCTGGCCTTAAGCCATCATCCTCCTGCCTACCTTACCAGTAGCTCAGGAAATAATAGCAAGAATCAACAAATGTGGTTGCATTAAATTAAAAAGCTTCTGTATAGCAAAGGAAACAGTCAACAGAGTGAGGAGATGATCTCCCAAATCAGAGAAAATCTTTGCCAGCCACTCTTGGTAGAGGACTAGTATCTAGAATATATAAAGAGCTTGAAAACTTAACACCAAAAGAACAAATAATCCAATCAATAAATGAGCTGAAAAGATTTCTCAAGAGAAAAACATATAAGTGGCCAAAAAGTGTATGAAAAAATATTCACCATCTTTAGCCATCTAGGAAGAAACACTGAATGAAGGTAGGGGCACTGGTCTCCCTCCACAGGGCTGTTGCAAATGACCAGGTGATGGCAGAAATACTTGCTTATGACCCTTCCCTACAGCCCAGCTAGCCTGGGACATTCAGTCACGAAACTATAGTGTGGCACTGTGTCTGTTTTTCATGCTGTCAACCTCGAAGAATTAAAGAGCTACCTAAACATAGTCAGTGTTCTTCAAATACTTGCTATATAGTCATTAAATATTTATCTGTCTGATTTATCCTTAGATGTGTTCACTCATTTTTCCATTCAGTATTTATTAAGTAGTTACTATTCTCAAGTATTATTCTAGGTACTGAAAAAGTTCCTTTCCTCATAGAGTTTCCAGTGAGGACATAGTGCCTCCCTCCTAGATGCTTGGATAAATGAATTAATGGACACATAGTCTATTGAATGGTGCTAGAAGAAGTGGAGCAGAAAAGATTGGAGAAAGGTTATAGTGGCTCACTCAGGAGTTGATAGGGTCACACAGCATGAAGAGTGCGGGTGAGTGGCTCATGTGATTATCTGGGAGATCAGTGTCCTAAGTCATAGAGGGAGACAAGTATAAATCTTGTTTTTAAAAAATATTTTAAAATTTGAAACAGTTTTTAAAGAACTGCATGATGTGCACCAATACTTATCTTTATTGGTCCAAGAGCAGCAGTGTCTTCTGACGGCTGCCCAACACAGCAGGAGCTCCGTATTGGCTTTCAGCTCTGCCCTGAGCCTTGATAACAGCAGCGTGTGCGTTCCCCTTAGTATTGTCTTTTGGAGGTTATGAACTTTCTTCATATCTTCTTTTAGCCTAGCCCTCATCTTTAGACTGAGGTCCATTTTCTTCTTTCTTCTGTTCTGTGTTCTTCATGGAATGCTGATTCTATTTACCTCTTGATTTCAGTTGTCATTACCCATTTTCATTCTGAGGATTTTGTGTAAAAGTAGGAGGACAGTTAATCTCCTGTTGTTACATTTTGAAAACCTGTATAGCTTGCAGTGTTCTGCTTTGAAATGCTATATTATGTTTGACTCTATTGTTTTCTTTTGCTTTTTTCATTCTGTTTTGTTTTGTTTTGTTTTGTCCTATTTTCTTTAGAATAAAATAAAAAAAATAAAAGTAGGAGGACAACATCTTACGCTTCAGTTTTCAATCATCATGCATCGTGAAATGAACATCATGCATTGTGAAATGAACATCATGTTGGCTTTCAGGGATATCATGTATCATTGACCTGAGTGCTTCAGGGAAAAATTAAAATAATTTGATATTTTTATTTATGAGCCATTGTCTTCATCAAAACTTACTGTATTGCAATTAATGGAAATGAGTTTATTAATGACTAGATCAGTAGTGTTCAACTACAGGCAGTATTCTGCACACTTGCGGGGCATTTGGAAATACATGGATTGTGTTTTTGGTTGTCACAATGACTGAGAGGTACTGCGTCATTTAGTGCCTGGGGACCAGGGATGTTATACATCCTGCAGTCTAGGGAATGGTTCTGCATGGTGAAGAACTGTTGCTTTGAAAATGCTATTAGAGCCCTGCTGAGAGTCACTGGTGTATGAAAGGAAGTGGGAATTTGCTTCAACCCCAGTAAATCTGGACCTCCTCTGTCCAGCCTCAGCATAGGATGTCATTAATGAGAAAGATGCAAATCTATTTCCCAAGGAAGATTTGAAAAATGAAATACAAAAAATGTGAAAAGTTCCATAGGAGAAATGAACTTCTTTCAATAAACAGCTTGTGTCATGCTTTGTGCTTTCACGCACTCAAGAGTCAGGGCTTGTGGAAGGGAGTAAGGTTAAGGGGATCTACAGCTGGCCTGGTGGAAGAGGCAGGTCACCGGGGTGTGACCTGAAAGGGGACACTCCCTCTTGGCTCTCTCTTTGCTCTCAACTTCCTGGATGCTATGAGGTGAGCATCTTTCTCCCTCCAGACCTTTCTGCCATGCTGATTCTGCCTGGAGCCCACTGACCATGTAAGGACCGAAACGTCCAAAACATGAGCTAAAATAAACCTCTCTTCCTTTAAGCTGTGGGTGTCAGGCATTTTGTCCCAGCGAGGAGAAAAGTGACTAAGACAACCTGACTTTGTAAAATCTTCCCTAATAGCTCATCCGGTATCCCAACTACCTTCAATCTTATTTTATTCTCTCAAAATATCCAGAACCTCTGTTCAAAATGATTTGTTTTGGATATTACTTTAATCTTGGTTCCTCCCTTGAGCAACTCTTCATTTTTAATACAAACCAAATTGAGTTTTTCTGGCTTCTATCATTCTGCACTAGCTGTAGCACTGACTGAGTGTGTGTGTGTGTGTGTGTGTGTGCGCACATGCATGCATATTCAATGATGATGACAATGATGCAAACACTAATACTTTTCACTTTCACAATGGTAATGTAAGGGGAATTGTTTAAGGTTTCGGGTAATTGTTTCAAGCCAAAAGGTCAGAAGTACAGCAGTGTATCACAGGGACCAGGAAACTAGAAAGCCCTGATTGCCTCCATCCTCCTCCTAAGTCAAATCTTTCTATAATTTCCCATATTTCTCACTCAGCCTGCTTTCTCAGTCAGCCTCCTGGCTTCTGATCATCATAACGTGCTGGTTGTTTGGTTTTTACATGCCAAGTAGTCCACATAACTATGTGACCTTTCAATGCTAACTCCATTGAACTGACTTGTTCTATGGTTCTGGTTCAAATCACTGCTTAGGAGGATCCTGCAGGCCTGACTAGGTTGGGTACAGACTCTCCGAGTCTCAGCAGTTCTGGTAGGTCTGGTGGACCCTCTAAGCTCAGTGAAGCAGATTCTTTAAGAAGGATCTGTTGATGAGGAAGGAATGATGTATACCATTGGTTCAGCAACACAACTTCATTTAGTTCACAGTGATAGTTAGTCAATGTTAGGAAATTTTAGCCTAAGGTTGAGGCAGTATCTTGAGCTCATTATTTCTCTAAAGCAACAAAACTAATCCTGGCAGTAGATTAGTGCAGAAGCGTGCTTCGTTCATTTAGGATCACAGCAAATTCAAAGCAGAGTTTTAGTCTTTGCTTTATCTCTTCCTGGTTTTCACCCTGTTTGGGCAAAATATTAATATTTGTCTTATAACATCAAGGGTAGTATGATCATAAACTCTAGGCAAATTTTTGTACTAGTACAAATTTCTAAAGCAGAGCTGAGCTGCTGATTCAGCGTTAGTACCTTGATTCTGGGCACAAGATAATAATTTTAACACCTTCAAAGAGATTAAATAAAATACTCAATTTGGTACACTAAACCAAAGAATTCAGTCCTTTGCTTGTATCTAGTATTTATTAAAACTTCATCATTTGTTGAAATAGTTATTTTCATTGCTGAGTTTGAAAATGAAAGCTAACCCATCAGCTACTCAGGAGGCTGATGAAGGAAGAACACAAGTTTGAGAGCAGCCCAGGCAACTCGAGGCCCTGACTCAAAATAAAATTTGAAAAAGAGCAAGGGCTGTAGCTCCATGGAAGAAAAGTAAGAGGGCCTGGGTTCAATCCTCAGTAATGCAAACAAAACAAAACACAAACAAGACCAGAAGACAAAACAAAACATTTCCATATAGTTAATGTTAAAAATTCCTTTTCTAGTTAGCATTCACTTCAACCAAATTGAAGACTTCAGAAGTGCTGCTAATACAACTAAAGCTCATCTTTCACTGAAAATAGAAAAGTTGGCTACAAAGATCAGATAGTTGAATATGTCTGGGAAGATACCTGTATTCTTTATTGTTTTCCATTGATCCATGTATCTGTTTTGTTCCAGTACCATGCCATTTTATCATTGTTGCTTTGTAGTATAGCCTAAAGTCAGATATTACAAGGCCTCTTGCTTTTCTCTTGTTGCCCAAAATTGCTTTTGCTATTATGAGTCTCTTCTGGTTCCACAGGAATTTTAGGACTTTTTCCTCTAGTTTTGTAAAGTATGCTGTTGATATTTTGATTGGAATTGCACTGAATCTGTATAACAGCTTTGGGAGTATAGACATTTTGACAATATTAGTTCTACCTATCCAGGAGCAGAGGATGTCTTTTCATTTTTGAATGGCTTCTTCAACCTCCTTCAGAGTACTGTAGCTTTCTTTGTAGAGGTCTTTTACTTCCTTAGTTAGGTTAATTCCTAGATATTTCATTTTTGCTTAAAGCAACAGTGAATGGTATGGTTTTCATAATTTCCTTCTTGTCCTGTTCATTATTGACAGACACAGATGCTAGTGATTTTTGCATGCTGATCTTGTTTCTTACTAGATTGGAGTTCTTTGGGTCTTCTCTGTAGAGTATCATGTCATCTCCAAATAATGATAATTTGAGATTTTCCTTTCCTATATGTCTCCCTTTTATTTCCTCCTCTTGCTTGACTGCTCTGTCTAATGTTTCAAGCACTATGTTGAATAGAAGAGGTCATAGTGGACATTCTTGTCTTGTTCCTGATTTTAGGGGAAATGTTTTCATTTTTCCCTATTTAGTATGATGCTGGCTGTTGGTTTGTCATAAATAGATTTTATTATAATAGGGTATGATCCTTCTTTTCTTCAGTGTTTTTAACATGAAAGGGTGTTGGATTTTGTCAAAACTCTTTTCTGCATCTACTGATATGATCATATTTTTTTTTGCTTGTTTGCTTGCTTGTTTGTTTTAGTCAGGATCTTGCTGTGCAGTTTAGACTGGCCTTGAATTCACTATGTAGCCCAGGCTGACCTCCAACTCACAGCAATCCTCCTGCCTCACCCTCCTGAATGCTGGGATTGCAGGCGTGTCCCACCATGCCCAGCAATCATATGGGTTTTGACCCTGCTTCTGTTTATGTGATGTATTATGTGTATTGACTTATGAATGTTGAACCATCTTTGCATCTTTAGGATGAAACTTACTTTATCATGATGTATGTTTTTTTAATAATGTACTGCATTTTATTTGCTACTATCTTGTTGAGGATTTTTGCATCTTTGACAAAGGGGCCAAAAGCATATGTTGGAGGAAAGAGAACCTATTCAACAAGTGGTGCTTGGAAAACTGCTTATCTGTTTGCAGAAGATTGAAACTGAACCCTTATCTCTCATCACACACTACATCAAAATCAAAATGGATCAAGGATCTAAACATTAAAACATAAATATTAAACTTAGAAAGATAAAATAGATGAAACACTTGAAGACATAGTTGTAGGAAGGAATTCCTAAACAGAAGCTCGTCTATACAAAAAACAACAGGAAGAATCAACAAACGGGATTATATGAGACTAAAAAGCTTCTGTACAGTAAAAGAATCATTAGCAGAGTGAAGAGGCAACCTATGGAATGGGGAAAATTTTTTTCCCAGATACTGCTTAGACCAAGGACTAGCATTTGTAATATACAAAGAACTTAAAAAAAATTAAGCCATCTAAAATTAAAGAACCAGTCAAGAAATGGGCACAAGAAACGAACAGACACTTCACTGAAGAAGAAATATAAATCGTCAACAAATACACGAAAAAATGTTCACTGTCTTTGGCCATTAGAGAAATGAAAATTAAAATAACACTGTTACCATATTATTCCAGAAAGAATTGCAATCTTTAAGAAGTCAAACTGTAAAAATACTGGCAAAGCTATGGGGAAAAAGGAACCCCCCTCCCCTTCATTGACTGTGGGAATGTATACTAGCACAATTATTATGAAAATCAGTACAGAGATTTCATAAAGAACTGAAGTTGGAAATTCCTTATGACCCAGTGATTACTCTGGTAAGTATCTTCCCCAAGGAGCTTAAGACACCACACTACAGCGATACATGCATACCAGTGTTTATAGCAGCAAAATTCCTAATAGCTAAATCCTGGAAACAGTCTGTATACCCATCAATAGCTGACTGGATAAATATGATGTATCTATATATAATGGAATACTAGTGTGCTATGAAGAATGGCTTATTAGAGACATTTGCAGCAAAATGGATGCACCTGGAAAACATAATGTTGCGTGAAATAAACCAGAGACGCAAGCTTAAATACTGTATTGTATCTCTCATTTGAATGAGAGTACAAAGAGGAGAGAACAGGACAAGGGGAAGGATCTCTTGCAATAGGGAAGTCATCTGGGCAGTTATATTGCAGATAACAAGAGGCATTATGGTAGCCATTATTGATTTCCTTTTACCCTGTTTAGAAGTCATGTACTATGTTCATTGTTTTGTTGTTGATTGACTCTACTCTGTTTTATTTTGTTTGGTTGTATTCTTTTCAAAAGAAAAAAATCATACCTCCCAAATTCAAAGACCCAATCCAAAAATGGGTATCTGAGATGAATATACACTTCTCAGATGAAATACAAATGGAAAATAAATATATGAAAAAATTTCAATATCACTGGTCATTTGGAGATGAAGAATAAAACAACACTGAGATTTTCTCACTCCAGAAACAATGGCTACTATCAAGAAATCAACCAATAACAAATGCTGGTGGGGCTGTAGAGAAAAAGAAATTCTTTTCCACTGTCAGTGGGAATACAGACTGGTGCAACCACTGTGGAAATCTGCATGGAAATTCCTCAAAAAACTAGGACTAGAGGTTCCATTCCAACCAGATCCTTGTTCTTGGCATCTTCCTGAAAGAATAAAAAGCATCATACCACAGTGATATATGCATACCTATGTTTATAATGGCACACTTTATAATAGCTAAATATTGGAAACAGCCAAATGCCCACAAACCAGTGAATGGATAAAGAAGATGTGGGGTTTTTAATAAATGGAGTACTACTCTGACACAAAGAAGAATATGCTGGAGACATTTCTAGCTAAATGGATGCATCTTGAGACCATACTCTTAAGTGAAATAAATTGAACACACATGTGTAAATATTACATGGTTTTTCTAGTGTGAAAAAACCAAAAGTGTAAATAAGGACCAAAATGTAAGAGATATTGGGAAATGGGAAGAAAATGTTCAAGTTAGAAGAGGTGTAGCAAGAAACAGCAACACCATTTTAGTTAAAATGCCATCTTAGCTCCTGAGCCCTTTTTCTGTCCACCCTTCCCAATTCCCGCTCTGCTGAGGCAGGCGGCCCGGAGGAGACTTTGTCCTAAAATGACCTCATTCCAAAGAGCCCCCTCTTCATTCTGACTAAGGCCATACCTGTTCTCCTCCCTCACTGCCAAGACTCAAGGCCAAATAAGGAGCTTCTCAGGCCACACGCAAGCCTGAAAATCAGTCCCTCTGTAATGTGTAACCACCCAGTCCCCAGGGCCCGCATTCCGAACCCTGTGCAGCTAACACAGCTTGTTTGCCTTCCTCATCCTCCCTGGATGATTCTTCGAATTCGCGGCAACAGAGAAACAAGGGAGGGGGAGGGGAAAGGAAAGAAGGAACAAAGAAAAAGAAGGAAAAAATGAAAACAAAGCTTTTGTAAATAAGAAAGAGAAGGGGGCGTTGAAGGGAGGGGAGAGGAATGGGAAAAAAAGAAGCAAGATATATCATGCACAGGTACAAATTTCCTATGATGAATGTGACCATTATGTACATCTAAAATGTACCAATAAAATAAAAATTAAAAAAATAAAAGAGCCCCCCAATTTTTATATTTGGATATTTCAAATCTAACAAAACGTTCAGCAGAATAGGTAATCTAGGGAATCATTTGAACTTTTCCCTACTTCTTATTTGTCTATCTTCTATTTTGCTCTTTATTTGTAACATATGTATATATTTTGAGGTTTTCATACAAGAGAAACTATGCAATATCTAAGCTTGTATGTCGACTTATTTCACTTAACATGATCTTCACAAGTTGTATCCATTTACCCAAGATGCCAAAATTTCATCTTTCTTTATATATGTGAATTTGCTTCACTTATACTACTAGTTTCTCTAGTTCCGTCAAAAGCAAGTTTTGTGCTATTATTAATTTGTTTCTTCTTTAAAAGATAGTCTGTTTGTTTTGTACTGAGTAACTACTTTTAAGATTATGATACACGAGATGCACTAACTATGGTTATTCTCTTATTTTATGACTTTTTTCATAAATCAAAAAGGTTCAGAGTCTAGGTGCAGAATACAAATTTCTAATGAAATAAATAAAAAAATCTAAGTAAGTAGAGGAAAATTCTGTGTTCAAAGTTTGAAAGACTCAGTATTGTGAGATGTCTACTCTTTCCAATTTTACCTATACATTCAGCACAATCCCAAACAAAAAATACCAAGCTATTTTTAGATATTGACAAGGCTGATTCAAAAGTTGATATGAAATGACCAAAGACCCCCAAAAGTTAAACCAATTCTGAGGAAGAGCAACGTGGAAGGACTGGTGCCACTTGACTTTAAACTTATTATAAAGCTACCGTGACCAAGACAGCCTCATGCTGGCAAAGAGCAGACAAATAGATCAATAGAGCAGAACAGAAAACACAGAAATCATAGAGCCACACCGATATTGGCAGCTGCTCATTGGCAGAGCAGCCAAAGAGACCCAATAGAGAAACCTTAGCTTTTCATCAGACAGAGCCAGGACAGTTGAGCCTCCACATGCAAAAGGAGAAAGAGAACAATCTGAAAACAGATGTTACACCATTAATAAAAACTAAATCTAAGTGGGTTATAAACACAAACATAAAATGCAAAGTTGTAAAACTTCTCAAAGAGAACATAGCAAAATAATACAGGTAACTTTGATGGTGAGTTTCCAGATACAACAACAAAAGCATGATCCATGAAAAACTGACAAGTTATTCTTTATTAAAATTTAAAACTTCACCCAATGAGGTGGTACATGCCTGTAGTCCCAGCACTCGGAGTCTGAGGCAGGAAGACGGCCATGAGTTCAAGGCCAGGCTGGGCTACAGAGCAAGACCCTGTCTCAAAAATTTAAAAATTACATAAAATTTAAAACTTCTGAAATGCCTTTGATGAGTGGACTGAAGGGAGCACCACCCCACCGCAACCAAGACCCAGGACAGCCTAGCCGGGGCACACAGGGGCACACATACCTTTGGTGGGTGGAGTAATCAGCCAGACCAGCAAATTGGAAGCTTCTGGAGCAGCAGAGAAGAAACAGCAGTCAGGCTCTGGAGAACTCAGCCAACGGGAGACCAGGGCCAGTCCCACATCCAGAGGCCAGGATCAGCTCCATCCCCAGCACAGTTCCCATGTCAAACTTGGCTGGCATTCACAGTACTTCCGCGATCTGACATGGACACTGTCACAGAACTGGAAACACCAGAGGTGTTTTGCTACTTTTATTCCCCTTTGTTTATCTGATTGGCTATTCCTTTCCTGGTTCATTGGGTCTCATCTTGTTTGGTTTTGTATGTTGTGGTTATTTTTATTTTGGGGCATTTTTTTTTCTCCATTCTTTCTCTGGTCTCCTTTTTCTCTTTCTTTTTTTTTTTCATTCTCTTTCTTCCTTCTTTTTTTCACTGTTTGGAGAATAGAACAGAACAAAACAAAACAGAACAGAACAGAGTCAAACACAACAGAACACTGAAAGCAATACAGGTCTTCAAAACATAACGACAGGAGATTAACAATGGCTACCCTAGTGTCTCTTGTTTTCTTCGAAATGGTTGTTCATACATTCACACACAATAAACTCAAACAAAACAAAATAATATAAAACCAGATAAAACAATATGTGAGAAGTAATGAACAGCTTTTTTGAAGAAAACAAAGGACATTAAGATAGCCATTATTGATTTCTTGTTGTCTGATTTGAAGGCCTGTGATGCTTTCACTCTTTCTTTACTTCAGTTGCTATCATTTCAGAAATTTCAGGTGTATGGCTTATACTTTCTTCTATATCCATGTCTCTTAGGCTTGTTTGGGATGGACTGGAGGTGTGAGATTGCATTTTGCTCTTTTGTTTTGTCATTTTCCTGTTTTCTCTTGTGGCATGCGAGTGCAAAATCTCAGTTGTTTCCTGGGTTGAGGATGGCTGTCTGTACTGCTGGGAGTTTCCTCAGTTGAGCCGGGCTGTTAAGCAGGCCTTACCGGATACCTAGGGGTACTTGAAGGCACCCTAAGAGGGGGCAGTATGCTGGGTGGACCTTCAGCTTGCCACACTTTGTATGCTAAGTTTCTCCAGCTGTTTGAGGATGCAGTGCAAAGCCCCACAAGGTACTGTGCAAGGTTACGAGGCTCCAAGGCTAGGTGAAATTCACTGTGCATGCCTTCAGCTCAAGCCAGGTGCAGAGCTGTGGCTGCTCAGTTGCTTGAGGGTTGCTGCGTGGAGCAGGCAGGACTGCAGGGATGCTCCAAACATCTGGGGTTGTCAGCAGACACAGGGCCGGTCCCTACCAGGTTACATGTGGGGACCCAAGCTGCACAGTTAGGTGAAATTCGCTGTGTGCACGTTTGGTTTGTGCCAGGCCCAGAGCTGGGGCTCCTCTGCTGCTTGGGGGTCGCGGGGCTGCTTAGCAGTTCTTTCATTTTGTTTTTCATTCTTCTTCTACCTGGGATAGTATTTCTGTTCTAATTTCTTTGATAGCCTCATGAAGTTGTTTCTTTACTTCAGTTGACATCACTTCAGACATTTCAGGTGTGTGCCTCCTGATCTCTTCTGTGTTTACGTCTTCTGGACTTGCGCTGCTTGGGTTGGACACCAGAGACTGCCTTTTGCTTCTTTGTCTTGACATATTCCTGGGTTCTTCCAGACACATGGGTAGTGAGGACCCAAGCACTTCCTGCATTGGATTCAATTTCTCTGAAGTGAGACTGGTTTTTTAGCCAGTGCTGGCTACGGGTATCTGATGGTGGTCCTTGGGTGCGTGGGTCAAGCTGTCTGTTGATTTTTCCCAGCCTGGGCTGGCTTCCCTATGGTTGGTGGGGTGTGCACAGGGGCAGGGCTGCCCCTGCTTCTGGACTGAGCTGGGTACCATCCAATAATGGCCCTGGGAGTGTGCTTGGGAATGGAGCTGGCTGGGGTCTGTGGAGCTGAGCAGGGGGTAATGTTGGCATTGGCCTCTGGAATGTGCAGGGGGGCGGGACTTAGTCCAAGCAATTTCCATGGGTTTGCACCCAACTAGGAGCTGCTGGAGGAAGCTGGTAGCAGTTTTGGTTCTGGGTTTATCCTGCCCGACTCCAAAATATCTCCTGGCCAATTGCCATCTCCCACAGGAGTACTGAGTCCTCTGCACTCACTGCGAGCCAGTGCTGCCTGCCACTCTATTCCACCACTGAGTCTCTCTGCAGAGGCCTCTGGGGTGGCCAGCAGCCACTGTTACCATGACTGTGCATCTCCAGGTTCCAACAGCTCCTCTCACAGGGAGTCTGGCTCCAGGCTAAGGTGCTGCTAACTACCACCTTCTTCTTCATTTAAGGTTTTCTTTTTACTCTCTCTATGGGCTTCAATTCACATTTTAGATTCTTCCTTGGTCTGGGGGACCCACTTCCTTCCTTCTTGTCTTCCCCATGATGCTATATTCCAGCCTCTGGACTGCGTCAGTCAGAGAGGCTGTTTACTCTGCTGCTACTGTTCTGCAATCTTCCCAGAAGTCCGAAAACAGATTTTCATATAGATCAAAAACATCATATTATAGCATTCTATTTTTTCTTTTAAATTGGTGACATAACAGGAATAGTAAAGTGCACCTAGTTCACTCATCTGGATGAATTGTTAAGTACGTATGTCTGTGTAACCACTATCTAGGACAATTACCTCCAGCATCCCTTGAAAATACCCCTTCCCTGCCTAGACTCCATGTCTACAAAGTCAACTACTGTTCTGACTGCTAGAATCATTGGACAATTATGTTTGTTATCCAAAAGTAATTCAAGTTTTAAAGTAGGAAATTGCATAATTTATTTGCCATTCATTAATTTAACAAATCTCTACAGAACCATAAGCTTCACACAAGCACAGGAGATTTAGTGGTGAACACAATAGACAACATTATTCATTATTATAAATTATGAGGTCATCCTTACTAGCAATTTGAAAGCCTTTGTTTCATTTTAATTGTGCATCTTTATGAAATATATTATGAATATCAGCTTATGTTGCCTTTATAGTTTTAATAATCAGTCCGAATGTTTAAAAAAACTTTTTCTTGAATCCTCACAAGCTTGACTTTGTAAAAAAGAACTCATGAGAACAGAGTGCCATTGTTTCTCAGTTAATTTCTGGGACCAGTGGTCACAGCTGTGTCACCATGGAACTCACCCTAGGTGAAGCCAAAATGCCCGAGTCACTCATGGCGCAGGAGGGTGGTGGCCACAGGGGTTTGTAGGAAGATGAAGATGGATGTCCCAGGGAACCCTGCATGGGCAGTGCCTCTTGCTGTAGGTAGAAAAAAACCTCTGTATCTCATCTCAGGTTTGAGATACATTCATTTTACTGTATGGGAAAAGTGAGCAGTTGAATCCTGACAGTTGCATCAGAAATCTTCCTGCAATTCCCAAATTTAAAGGATGATTCAGCACTCCCCAGGAAGAAAGAGACTCCACAGGCAGAAGTGAGTTACAGCTGCCACCCTGGGTGAGTACTGGTGGATACCCTGCAGCCAACCTAGAGCTCGCTCACCATAGGACTGAAGGTAGATGCAGCTGTTCTTAGAAAGTGGGGAAGAGCTAGTCAAATGTTGTACAGTCTTTAAAAATGAAAGATGACAACTCCCATTCTTCTAATTAACAATGAACTCTATTGAGAGTTCATATTCATAGTTCATAAAGATGCACAATTAAAACAAAACTTAAGGAATCAAAGGCTTTCAATTACTAGTAAGGATGATCTCATAATTTATAATAATCTATTGCCATAGAAAATGGTTTCTGGGAAATGGCGCTCAGCCTGTGTGGATTGATGGAGCCACCAAATGCAGTCCCCAGACCTGCCATTCACATTGACCAAAAGATATGTGAAAGACACAGTGGAGGGGGCTTCATAGATAAATGTGTCAAGCAGCTGTTCAGAGTTTGTGGTCTCTTTACTTCTTAGAGTACAGAGTCTCCCAGATGAGCACTTATTTCCAACAACCAAATAGAAAGAATCATGATTGACATGTTTTTATGTGATTCTTTCTTGGTTTGACATAGAAAATCTACTGGAATCAGGCTAATTTACAGATGAAGGGGTTTATTTTCCCTTTGGTTTGTGGACATAATTGTCTCCATTAACTTTAATGGGAATTTCGGGGCCTGGTCTGAGGGAGGGAGAATGGGGGGCTGACAGGGAGTTCTAGCCCTATGCTTAAATCTGCAGAGGAGAAATGCAGTGCGGGTTTCAACATCCAATGTCTGCACTGCAAATAAAATAGAAGCTGTTTAAAAGTGCTTACATTTGTCTCTACTGATGTCTTACAGGGAAATAAAATAGTAGCCCAGTATATACAAGAACAACTTTATGTGGCCTTTGAATAGATAAAGGATTGTCTTGGTTACTTTCTTCTCACTGCTGAGACAAAATACTTGATGCCTAAAATGAAGGAAGGAAAAGTTTATTTAGTTTATAGTTTTTGGAGGTTTCAGTCCATACTCAACTGGCTCCAAGGCAGGGTAGAGTGGCTGAGGGGCAGCCATTCATGGTGGCTGTGGCAGATACCAGAAGTGACAA
>RJWT010016385.1:0-19890 GCA_004365215.1 Cuniculus paca | reverse complement strand
ACAAAATGGGGAGCCTTTGCAGCTTCTTTTGGATGCAGGAGTTCTTATTTACCTTCTCAGGCAGACATTTGTGGGACAGTTCCACGTGCCAGTCACTCGCTAAAGGGCTGTGCGCCAGGCAAAGATGAATACACATCATT
Source organism: Cuniculus paca (assembly GCA_004365215.1). Classification (NCBI taxonomy): domain Eukaryota; kingdom Metazoa; phylum Chordata; class Mammalia; order Rodentia; family Cuniculidae; genus Cuniculus; species Cuniculus paca. The sequence continues at coordinate 19,750 of RJWT010016385.1, read as the reverse complement.
TGGATCCTGACCTCAAGCAGCACAGAGTCTAGAAGTTGAAATTAGGTCGGTATATATGGAACGGTAGTGCAGTAACAATGTGTGATACATTACGACAATGGGACAGGATTCAGTTACTAAAAGCAACACATGGATGAGTCATTCACATGTTATTCTCAATGAGAGGCCCTGGAGATAAATGAGGGGTGACTGCATCATTCTGTCTACATGTTGATATTCTGGAATTTCAATTCTGGCACAAAAGTAGTCTGTCTTGATAGAAATCAGATCAGTGGTTGACTGTGAGGATTGATTGGTTACAAGTGGGAAATGTGCTGGAGTGTTGATGTATAGATGAGTCCCTTTGTCAAACTTTATCTGTTTCACTTAGAATTTATAAATTTTATTCTGTATGAGCTATACCACAATAATGTTTGATTAAATGTTAGGAAATGATAAAATATAAAAAGTTAATATGCTATTGTCAACAAGATACTTAATTTTCAATTGGTCACTATTAAATTATGCCAGTTAATAATTAAAATATTGTTTAATAAAGTAAGTAAAAACATAATTAACAAGGTGTTACATTTTTATTCAAAACAGAACAAGAAGAGACATGGTAAAGTGAGTCACTCTCGCCTACTTCCTGAAGGGTTGTGAATGGAGAGAAGTGGGTGAAGAAAATTGCCAAAGAACAAAATAGCAATGGCAGGATTTTCCAGAACAGATGAAAGATATGAGTCTACAGACATAAAGCACACGTGCACCAACCAGGGTAAGTAAAAATGTGTATTTCCATTTGTAGATTTCATCTACCATAGAAAAGAAAGAATAGCAGAGATATTAGTAGAAATAGAAAAACTAACAAAGAAAAATCAAAACAACTGAGGGATGCTATGGAGATTCACATAGGTTGATTAATAACTTCTCCAATTAAATGCCTCTAGTGTTTCCTAAATATGCTCACATTTTCATTATTCATAGCACTTTTCCTTGAAAACCAGTCTCAGGTTTTCTCTGATCTCTAAAAAATATTCCTTTTTCAAATCAACCTTCAGCAAGACAGTAACATTGTAAAAGGAATTACAGTAGGTCTGAAACATAATTTTTCCCCTATTTTAATGAAAATAGAATGTTCCTTGATGGGTAAAATTTCTCATAAAATCTTGCTATAGAAATAGACAGAGTAGGAGAATTTTCCTCTCCTGTGCAGAAACCACACAAGACAAGATCTTCATAAACAAGGAAAAACGTTACAAAAATGCATAACAAAAAAATGCATAACAAACACACACACACACACACACACACACACATCGGTGGTTCTGAAGCCATTTAAAAAAGTAGAGGGCTGGGGATATAGCTCAGCAGCACAGCACCAACCTGGCAAGTGCAAGGTCCTGAGTTCCATTCCCTGTACCAAAAACAAACAAACAAACAAACAAACATAAAAATAGAATAGAAACCTTGCCATAGATTGGTGGCAGTGGAAATAACTTGTTTTGGACATCTGATTTTATTATTCTATGATCATTTACATAGCAACCTGCTTGAACCACAAATTTGTAATGTTCCTCTCATTCATTAAGATTTAAGGGATGATTTTTCTATGAAAAGACCAGAAAAGCCAGGAAAAAGAGATGGGCAAAAAGAAAGAGTTACAGAACAATAAAACCAGGGACAAAGTATTTTCTTTTATGCCTGCCTGCATCTGTATCCTCGCCCTTATTTATTCTTGCCATTGGCAGGCAGCCAGAGGCCACAGGTTTGGTTATTAAGCAAATTCCTTCCTGATGACTCCAAGAAAGGATTTTGGTTATAACTAATCCAAGAGAAATGTGGTAATTTCCATCCATCTATTTAAAATCTCTGCAGGGTAGGGTGGGGATGGGGAGGGGGTAAGGGTGCCTAGCAAGGTGGCTTTCTGAAAGGGGGTCATTTGCCTCCTTTTCTCTAAATCAATTTCAGCTTCAGCGTTTAGGACACCACCTGCCTTGTATTGATCAAACTCTCCACAAGAGTGAATGCGGTTAATTCTCCACCCCTGGAAAGTTCGACTTGCCTTTAGACACAGCGAATAGGCAGAGGAAGGTCTGCTTCCGGTGTGAACGGGCCCCTGCCATCTCTACACCACCACAGATTCTGAGTTCATTCCACCTACTTCCTACCCCAAGAATTGCACTTACATTGCTCCTAAGTCACGGTGTGACCGTGAGAAATTCAATTATATTATCCCCATGGTGACAAGGAGGAAGGAGATAAACAGTTGCTCCTCCTAAAGGTAAACTGGCAAAGAAACCTTTTTGTACTTTCCTTAGCACTGTAAAAAAAAAAAATCCTGGAATTTATTGAGATCTTGGACTGAACTTCTGAGGAGCACCTTCTCAACTGCTACTCAATTGCTTTTCATCTCTCTTGGGTTGTCCAGAGTGTCCAGCTTTCATATGTACTAGCAAATGTGACCATTCGTCTTTCTGCATTTTTCTACATTAAGTGAAATATTTTAGTGTAAATTTTTTTTTAGACAGGTTTCACTATATAGCCCATGTTGGCCTCAAATTTGTAACCCTTCTGCTTTAGCCTCATAGGTGCTGGGATTATGGACATGCATCACCACCCTTGGCCTCTTTCTTTCTTTCTTTCTTTCTTTCTTTCTTTCTTTCTTTCTTTCTTTCTTTCTTTCTTTCTTTCCCTAGAGACAGTGGTGTCTCGCTGTGTAGTTCAGGCTGTCCTTGAACTCACTATGTTGCCCAGACTGACCTTGAACTTATGCTGATCCTCCTGCTTCAGCCTCCCGAGTGGCTGGGATTACAGGTATGCGCCACCATGCCTGATTTACATCCATTAAAATTTTCTTTTCACTGCATTTTTTCAGTTTTCCTCCAACGGTTTTTCTTTAGAAATTACCTTATACATCTTACACAATTCTCTTCAGCTCTACAAGTGTTACTTCTATTTAGATACAGAAATATATGTTAAAACCCAACAGTAGATTGACTTATTTATTTACTTTCATGGTTCTGGGACTTGAACTCAGGGCTTTGAGCACACTAGGCAAAAACTCTACCATTGAGCTACATCCTTGGCCCTTTTTTGGTTTTCATTTCAAGACAGGCTTTTGCTAAGTTGCCTAGGCTGGCCTTGAACTTGGCATTCCCTTGCCTCATCCCTCCAAGAAGCTGGACTTAAAGGTATGTGCCAGAGAAACTCACTGAACTTTATGACTCTTAATGAAATTGAGAGAAGCAGAGAGAATAAGCAGACATTTATAGAGTCTGCTGCATTCACCTTTTGTTTGCCTTTTCTGGTTCTTTGTATTCATTCCTGTGGTTCAAATTGTTATCTGGTGTCATCATCCTGTCCTCCCTGGCCGAGGTTTTGCCCCCACCCACCTCCTTTGTGTTGTTATTGCGGAATAGATTGCATTGCTATATGTTACAGACTCAACAATACAATTATTTGTCTTGTATATTTGCTTTTAAAATTAGAGCAGAAATACACATATGTTATTTAAATTATTATGTAAGTACCTTTACTTTTTCTCTAAGTCTCAGTGTCTCTGTCTCTCTCTTTCTTTCTCTCTGTGTCTCTCTGTCTCTGTCCCTGTCTGTCTGTCTGCCTGTCTCTCTCTGCAGTGAGGTGAGTGAATTGAAATTACCAGGCGGGGTCCCTTTCTTTCAGCCTGTAACTACTAAAATATTTCTTTTAGTGTTGTTGCTGGCACTGGCTTTTGTTTCTGTTTACCTGGGAACGTCTTCATTTTACTTTTCTTCCCTTAACGCAGTTTTGCTGGATGCCCAGTACTTGCTTGACAGTTTTTTTCCAACTCCTTTGAGTGACCGTGTGGTTGCATTGCCTTCTGGGTCCCCTGGTCCCCATGGAGAGTCGGGCGCCAGTCTCACCGGGATCTCTGGTGTGTGGCACAGCTCGGGCCCTCTGCTCACAGCCCGCCTCTCCTCCTTTCCAAGTCGCCCGGCCCTGCTTCTCCCTGGGGATGCCTGCCCTGGAGAGCGGGCGCTGGGCCTCGGGTCTCCTCGCTGGCCGTTGTCGGCGTGGACTCCTGACCGATGAGCCGATGAGGTGAGGGAAGCAGGGCTCGCCCGTGTGGCAGCTGGGTTTCCCTGGGGCCGGTGCCGTGGGAGGTTGTGGGGAAGAAGCTCTGACTTCTCACCCACACCCACTTGGGAGTCACTGTTACAGCCCAGACCTAGGAACAGGAACGGGGAATTCTGGTCACCAGCGAGACCCACAGCCACTGCCGGGTGCTGAGGGCACAGGGAGCTGCATGACTCGGCCTCACCCGCTGGAAATAGAGCGCCCTGCACGCTAAGCTGGACAGGGGGAGCTGACTCTGGTGTAGGTGCCATCGATTCTCTCTGTTCTTATCAAGATTCTGTAGAAACGTTGGATATATGAGTCTTCCTTTTTCAGTACATTTCGCTAGGATAATTTCCTGAGATATTATTATTATTGTTTTGCTTGAGACAAGGTTTCACTATGTAGTTCAGGCTGGCCTTGAACTCACACTGCAGCCCAGAGTGGCCTTGAATTTACTGTAGTCCTCCTGCCTCAGCCTCCTGAGTGCTGGGATTTCAGGTATACACTACTACACCTGGCTTTACATTGCTGGGTATTTTTTCCCCACAAGTAATTTTTACCAGTAATGATTGTGCTCTAGCAAGTGGGCACACGTGGCTATTCTAGAAGTGGAATGCCGAGCTGACTATAGTATCTGAACACAGCTGGGGATCTAGCTCAGTGGCCTAAGCACCTGCCTGGCAAACGCGAGGTCACAAGTGCAATCCTGGGTGCCGCAAAATGGAAAAAAAAAAAAAGAACTAGAATTTGAACACAAATAACAACCATGGCAGATAAGTCTGCCTCTGTGGGATTAATTCTATCACCAAACAGGCCCTGAAACTGCCTTATTATTTCACTGCTAAGTTTGCATTGATTTAGGTCAAACTGTGATGCTTTAAACAATTACACATAGGAAGAATTATGTAACAACGCTGAGACAAGTGTAAATCCCACACCTACGGGTTTAGAAAGAGACTCCATTATATCACTAACAATTGTATATGTTGTCACATACCTCCTGGTTGCTATTAGGATAAACAGTTTAAAGAAGAAAAATGGGAATTTTCTTCCAGAATGATTATGCCTGCTTTTCTTGGGTGACCTATTTTGACTCACTTCTAAAACAATCTATTAAATTTTCTTAAATGATGAATGCTAAGGTATTGTTCAGCTTTTCATAAAGAAATAGAGAAAGTCAATTAAGAGCTGGCTTCTGGTTGTTAGTTTGAGCCTAAGCGAACAAAGTCATGAAATATTAACGTATCCGGGAACAGAACTGCTTGATTTCGTCTTCTGTGTGAAAGTGAGTTCATGAGATTAGAAATTTCTAATGTGAGAATTAAGCAAGAATTAAGACACAAAATTTAGAGCTTTATTAATTTGCTAGTCTGGGCCCCACCTGATACCTTGACAGGTGACCTTAACAATGGACTACCAGCCCTCTGGTCCACTTCTCATGGATTGAAAGTTATTTCTCCCAAAGAGCAACACCCTGCCTCCTTCTGCTTTGAACTGAGGGGTGCTAGGCCTGTCTTCTGAAAAAATCTAGGTGGGTTTCGTTTCATCTCATCTCCTAAAGAGGGCCATCGACACAAGACTGAACATGTAATTCCATGGGAATCCACAAATAGAGCCATTTGAGGGAAAAGGTATCAACTAGCAGGCTTTCAGCTGCAATTAATAGCATGTCTAGCAGGATGTGCTTTGAACAGCAGGGTTTATTAATGAGTCTCATTTTATAAGAAGTCTGGAGGGAGATGGCTCTGGAGATGGTGAAGGCGGCAGCTCGCAGCAGCTTCTCTGTCCTCACGATGATGGAATGACAAACGCACGTCCTCACAAAATAAAGTCATCAGCAGGGAATGAAAGGAGGTCTTATTTTTTGTCCTGACTTTGCAGTCCACTTGAACCCATAACAGGAGGCTTTTTTTTTTAATCAATGGCTAGGCCTGGGTTACCTGCCTCCCCTTTATCAATCTCTGTAGATGAGGAAAGTTTTTCAGGCAAATTGTTGTCTCTTTCCTGGTCAAAATTGAGATTCTATACCCAGAAACAAAAGGAGTATTGTTCTAGGGTCATCAACTCACATTGGCTCCCAAAATAACTTAATTAAAGTTTGAAAATCAGGATCTATCGTAGTTTGAATTATTGTTTTCTAGTTGGATTCTATGCTAAAGTCTTTTTTAAGCTTCATCATTGAGATGTATTTCATATCCATCCATTAGCAAGGCATAATGGTGCATGTCTGCAGACCCAGCACTCTGGAAGGCTGAGGCAGGAGGATGTGAGTTTGAGCTTAGTCCGGGAAACTGAACAACTTAGTGACAACTTGTCTCAAAAAAAAAAAAAAGTATAGCCAGTCATGGTGGTGCACACCTGGAATCCCAGCACTCGGGAGGCTGAGGTAGGAGGATGGCTGGGCTACAAAATGAGTTCAAGGCCAGCCTGAACTGCATAATGAGACCTTGTCTCAAAAAGACAAAGAAAAAAAATCTATCCATTAAAACTGTGTAGAGAGTTGTAGTACTATGTAATCATAACCATCACCATAACCTAATTTTGGGACATTTTCATCAGCCTAAAAGTAAACCCTATACAAATTAACAGTAGTTTTTCCTATTCTTGCTTCCTACCCCCTACTTCAGCCCTGAGCAACCAATAACCTATTTTGTTTTTTGTGGATTTCTTCACATTGGACATTTCACATAAATAGAATCATATGCTTTGTGATTATTTGCTACAGGCTTCTCTCACTTAGCAAAATGTTTTCAAAGTTCATTCATATTGTAGTGTGTGTCAGTACTAATTCATTCCTTTCTATTGTTGATTAATATTTTATGAAAAAACTTTCACATTTTTAAATACATTCATCAGTAGATAGGCATTTGGGTGATTTCCACTTTCTGACTATCATGAATAATTCTGCTGTAATCATTTCTGTGCCAGTTTTCAAGTGAGCATGTGTTCTCAATTCCCTTGGGCATACACCTAGGAGCTGAATACTGAGTCATATATACATAACACTTCTACGTCTAGCAATTTTAGGGATTGCTCAATTCTTTTCCAAACCAGTTGCACATTCCAAGCAGCAAAGAATTAGTTTTCCAATTTTTCCACATATTCACTTGTTAGATCCTGTTGCTTTTGTTTTGTTTTGTTTTTGAGTCAAGAAATGTAAAGTAGTATTTCATTGTGGTTTTGGTTTACATTTCTCTTTTAACTAAAGACATGGAGTACCTTTTTATGTATTTTTTTCAGGTATTTGCATGTCCTTTTTGGAGAACTATCTACTAAGGTCCTTTGCCCATTTTAAAATTGGTTTATGTGTCTTTATGTTGTTAATTTCTAAGAGCATTTTATATATTCTGGGTGTGAGTCCCTTGTGAGTTATATGATTTGCAAATATTTTCTCCCATGTGTATATTGTCTTTTTACTTTCTTGATTGTGTCCATTGAACCACTGAAGCTTTAAATTTTGATGTGGTTCAATTTGTCTGTCTTTCTTTCAATGCTTATGCTTTTGGTTTGTATCCAGGAAATAAATGGCCTAATCCAAGGTGTGCTGCTACATTTTCTTTGAGGACTTTCAGCCTTTACATTTAGATCTGATTCATTTTAATTAATTTGTGTGTGTGATATGAGGTAGGGGTTCAATTTCTCTTTTTCTTTTTGTTTGCTGTCTTTTTTTTTTCTTTCATGTGACTGTCCACTTAGAAGCATGTGTTGATTAGACTATCCTTTCCCCATTGGAATCTGTGTTGAAAGTCCATTGACCACCAATATAAAGGTTTATTTCTGGATTTGTTTTAGTCTTTTGGTCCACTGGTGGGATTGATGCCCTTACAAAAGGATGAGTTTGGTGCCTTCTTGTCTCTTGTCTTCCTGCTTTCTGCCATGTGAGGATGCAGCCAGCGTGCCAGGTACCATGTTGGAAGAAGAGAATGGATTTGCCAGATACCAGATCTCCTAGTGCCTTGATCTTAAACTTTCCAGCACTGAGAACTGTGAGCTAATAAAATCTGGTTTGTAAATTACCCAATCTGTGATATTTTTCTATAGCCATATAAACAAAGACACCTACCTGTCTGCACCCCAAGAGACCACCAGGAGAGAGGAGGGAAGCACGAAGCTCAAGGTCGGCTGTAAGGATCTTCTGCTTCACAGATTCGTTCCCTGTGCATTTCAGGTGCACTGTGCACGGGGCTTGGGGGTACAGCCGTTGTCAGTATCTATGCCAGTGAGATTCAAGCAGGCTTTGTCTCGTCTGAGATGTTACGTCCTCCAAAAGGCTCCTATGGTCAGAGGTGGGAACACTGAAAGGCGCTTGGCTTGTTCGAGCTCCAGCTTCATCATGGATTAATCCACTGATGGACTCACAATTTGATGCCATAATTGGGAGGTAATGGGAGCTTAGGAGGTGACACACAACGAAAGGGGGTGAGTCGGGACATGAGCTTGGGGTCTGTACAGGTACCTTGTTTCCAGCCCTTCCCCTCGGTCACCCTCACTCCCTCCAGGCTGCCAGGAGGTGATCAGCTCTGCTCCACTGTGCTCTCTTCAGCTCCTGCTCTTTGCCCCCTCACAAGCCCATAACAATGGAGCCAGCTGGGCATGGGCCGAAACCACGCGCTGGAATATAACTTTCCTCCTTTAAGTTATTACTCTCGGGTGTTTTCCCACATTGATAAAAAGCTGACACGTGGGCCAACTGAACAGTGTCTCTCTCACCTTCCGCCTTCCCTGACTAGTAAGGGGCTGGTATTCATTTCCAGGATGGGGCAAAGTCTTCCAGCAGTCCAGCTAGGGGGTTCACATATCCATATAGACCTGCAGCACCTGGTCTTTCCTGCTCACATGCCCCTCATCACTTAATTTAAGCGGCATTATCTTCCTTCTGAATGAAGGTTGGACCTAAATAAAACACCTCTCTGCCTCACCAGAGCTGATAAGCCAGCCTCATTCATGCCACTGGTTATTCAGATACCAGACCACCTGAGCTCCAAGTTCAAGAGATTAGTTTCAAAAACTACTGGAAGGGCTGGGGATGTAGCTCTGTGGTACAGTTCTTGCTTAGCTTGTGAGATGCCCTGGCTTCTATCTCAGCACTAAAAAAGCAAAAATGAAAACCAAAACCTAGCCATCATAAGCCTACAGAAAACTGAAACAATGAATATCGGATTGAAGTGACTGAATTACCCTGCGCAATACTAAAAAGCGGCTTCTATGTTGCCACTTTGTGATGGAGACTTCATATCAAATAACGATTTGTTTATTTTTGGCAGGCACGATGGTACATGACTGTAATTCTAGCACTTGGGAAACGAGGCAGGACGATTACCACAAGTTTGAGGCCAACCAGGGCTATATAGTGAGTTCAAGGTCAGTCTAAACTACATAGTGAGATTCCATCTAAAAAAACAAAACAAAACAAAACAAACCCCAAAAAACAGAAAACAACAAACACACCAACAATGACAAGAACAACAACAAAAACCCAACTGAATTTATTTGTTTTTAATCAGAGTAGGTAAGAGCCTAAATGATCATTTCTAATGTCTAAAATGCCTTAACTAGGAATATTTTTTGTACACCAATGAGAGAAAAATTTGAAATGGAAATGCCTCTCAGTCAGTGACACCTCAGTTCACCTCTCCACTAACTATAAATTATAATTCATATACTGAGAAAGATACGGAGAGGAGAGAGAAATACAGTGTATACAGAGGGTAGAAGAAGAAGTAGGAGCTTTCTTGGGTAGCTTCTTATTAATAGCTTACTATTAAATATAGTTGAAACCAAAATTTTCTGAGTAAATAAAAATTGAATGAAAAATGAAAGAATAAGGAGTGGAGAATGGTAGATAGAAACTCTCTATATGTATTTCTTTGTTTGTTTTTGAGACAGGGTCTCCCTATGTAGTTCAGGCTAGCCTTGAACTTACTATGTAGCCCCCTGGCCTTGAAATTACAAGGATCGTCCTGCCTCGGCCTCCTGAAGCTGGAATTTTAGGCGTGTGCCACCACTCCCGGTTTGTATTTCTTTATTTGATGAAAAAATAGGAACAGTAGGAAACTCTTTCAATCTGTTAAAGAATATCTATAGAAGGAAAAAATATAGCTGGTATTGCATGTACTAGAAAAAATCTGGAAGCTTTTCCCTGCATACTAGGAATGAGAGCAAAGTGTTTGTTCTCATCACTTCTATTTGGCTTTGTGGTGGAGGTTCTAGTTAGTGCACTTACGCAAGAACAAAGAAAACCATCCAGATCTGGAAGGAAGAAATAAAAAGACCTCTACTTGCACATAATGTGATTTCATATAGAGACTGTACAGAAGAACCTACGAAGCAGTCTATTAGAAATGATACGTTTCTATGTGTCAGGATACAAGGTCAATATACAAAAATCAATTGCGTTTCCACACAATAGCAAGACATAATAAAAAATAATGAAAAGAATTTTATTTACCATAGCATACACTAATAGAATACTCAGAAATGACTTTAATAAAATATGTATAAAATTTAACTATGAAACATTGTTGAAAGAGATTTAATAAGATCTAACTAATAGAAACACATCCAATGCTCATGGATCAAAAATTAATTTAGTTAGTCGGGCATGATAGCCCACACCTGTAATCCTAGCACTCGGGAGGCTGAGGCAGGAGGATTGCTGTGATTTTGAGGCCAGCCTGAACTACATAGCAAGACCCTGTCTCAAAAACAACAAACAAAAAAACAACAAACCAAAAAAATTTAACTTAGTTAAATGGCAATACTTCCTAGACAGAACTACATTATCAATGTAATCGCTATGAAATCACAGCTGAATTTTTTTTTTTGCAGAGGTTGATAACATTTATATGGAAATGCAATAGACCCTGGTCAAAAACTGATGAAACAGGAGAAAACTTTGGAGGATACACTTTCTTTTTGAAAGTGTACAACAGATATACAGTAATCAAGTAGTACAAGTGATCAAATGTTTGTGTTACTGACAGAAGCACAGACATAGAAGATTGGGCTGTAGCTGAGTAGTGGAGCTCTTCCAGGTGTGCATCAGGCTGTGGGTTTGATCCCCAGTATTGAAAAAAGAAAACCAACTACACACAAAAATATGGGCTCATGGTGAATCTTTCACAATATACTGTTACAATAGTAATGAAATTTTAACATGGGTTTTGGAGATGACACTCAAACCACAGCATAAGAATAAAAGACTGAAGTCACAGCCAGGTAGCGCCGATGAGAGCGTGGAGATTTCAGTGGGGAGAGCACTGAAGGTGTGTGCTTGGGAAGCAGCAAGTCATTCTGATGACACCAATGAGCTGCGTAGTGAGACAGCTTAGTTCAAATCCTGGCTCTGCTCTCTCACCCTGGCACAGAATAAGTGCTCAGGAAACACTTTTTCTCAGACATGTGGATAAGGCAGTCTTGCCTCTTCAAATGAGTGGAGTATGTCTCACCACTTTCAAATCCTAATTCAAAAAGGGAAAAGAAACTTTAAAATGTTAAGGATAGCCCCTTAACCTACAGTTATCAATGTTGTATGACACATACAATGTGAAGTATTTACTGGGGTGCTAAAAGCCCAAGACTTTATATACCATATATTCATTTTTTAGGTAGACATGGCTCAGCCTAACCAGAATACTATTATGGAGGTTGTTTTCTGTATTCCATTTATAACTATTTCATCTTTCATACCATGCCAGATTATTCCCACTAAAAATATTCCTTCATACGAGTTGGCTTGCAATTAGGAATCTGAATTCCAGAGAGCATAATGGATTCTTCCTCTTGGACATACTTTTATTACTTTGATGTCAAAAGACTTTGAAAATAATTGGCATAACGTTAGTTCTTCTGGTTTGTTGATGAGCTTCTTTTTTCACTGACACCATTATAGGATGACTTATGGATTTCTGAGTTTTTAATGAGACACTCATCTTGCTTCATACGGCAGTGTGCAGTTGCATATTTGCTGTTTGAACCTCTGATACGGTTTACATCACATTTAAAGTGTCAACATTGGTCAAATATTGTCCTACCACTGTGGTTGTAAGATCGAATTCTGACTTTCTTCCCTACAAAAACAAAAATGACCTTGTGTCTTACTAGGAAAGCACTGGAGGCTGTGAAGTTGGATCGAAGCTTTGCCATTCAGTGGTATTCCTGTCATCCTGTTTTGCTGTTTTTTGTTTGTTCTCTGATATGCTTCTTGCACATGTTGTAGAGACAAATTTAGCACGGGAAGTCATGAAATAGCTTCTTTCTTTGGAATTTCCCCAGCCCCTGACCAATTTCTTTGTTTCAGTCTCTTAAGCAGGGGATCCTTTTTATCCTGTTGAGAGGGCAGAACATCTATTTTGCATGATAGCATAAAAGGTAACTGTCATCGAGATTATGAAAAGAAACTATCTGTTATGTCACTTATCTGTTAAGTCACTTGCATTGTTGTGAAATTAGATCAAATATCTGCTTTGCTTTTTTCATCTGTCAGTGGGGTAGTTTTCTCATTCTCTTCTTTTAGAAAGAGTGTGTGTCTTCTCACCCTTTATTTCACACTCCTTTTGTCTTATCTTTTTAACAAGAATATAAAATGAAAAAAAAAGAGCATTTTCAGCTCTGTAGACAATATCATCATATTTTAAACATCAATTTCTGCAAAAGATCTGCTTCTCTCATATAGGAGGACTCTTTGGAAATTAATCTTGAGTTTTAGAGAGTTCACCATTATGTATATTTGCTAGATATTTTAAAAGAAGGGAAAACTATATTCTTTGAGGCTTGAATGTTCCATACGATGCACAGGTGCAAAGCATTTCCTGACTGAGCATTGACTTCACTATTCCACTTTTTAATCTCCTTTCTTCTCTCTGCTTCTTTTTTTATTTTTATTTTAAAGAGAAAAAAGAAAAAAATAGAAAAATCAGGAAACAAACAAATCAAAAACAAAAAAACAAAAGCAACGACAGCAACAACAACAATGAACAATAGCTATATAGGTTTTTAGAACAAGATGAGAGGAATTTAACAATGTTTGCTATATTGCATATTGTTACCTTCATAATAGTTGCTCAGGTTACCAGATACAGGAGTAGAACAAAACAGTAAAACAGAACAAAACATTTGATTTCAAAAACAAGACAGATGGAAGTCCCCTGCAGTTGCTAGAATGCATGTTGTTATCCTTCAAATAGATGCTCAGACTACCAGCTTTAGGCCTGCCAAGTCAATCAAATAATACAAGCATTAAGTTATTTATTTATTTTTTCTTCAGATACTAGCATCTCAACCTGACTTCCTCTGAATCAGCCCATTGCTCACCTGGGGTGTGGAGTGTGGGGGTATGTGCGTTGCTCTTTTGTCACCCAGCCTGTGCACCGGCTGGCTCACAGGAAGGCGTGGTTTAGCTTCTTGATTCTCTTCCCTTTCCCCGTGGCCGCTGTCCGTGGCTCACGGGAAGGCCTGATTTCTCTGTACTTCTTCTTTTCTCCTTTTATTTTATCAAAGCTTGTCATTTGAATGAGGTTTGAGAGTATCATCCCAGAAGAATTAACAATGGCCATTTCATTAACCATAAATTTTATTAGCTCAAAATAAATTTGTTAAATGATCCACACCCTGTGCATAACTGAACTGAGAATTACAAAATCAAGTTATAACCATTGCACTGCAGTGTAGACACCCGGATGCTTCTTATTATCTGGTCTGCCCTTTGGGGAAATGTAGCTTAGGGAAAAAAAGCCTTCTTGGCTGAAAAAAGTTCTTTTTTATGACAAGCATAAATGTTCTCAATATTTTAGCAAAAATATAGAATATTTTTAGTAAGTGGGAAAAATTATCTTTAGATTTAAATTAGAAAGTTTGCTTTGGATCTTAAACCAGGGAACAGGTGTGTTTTTTCTTCTCGAGTCTAGAAAGTCAAAATATCAAAAAGAAATTTATTCACTTGCGTCCTAGGGCAGTTTTACTCAGGTGAGTGAAAACCTGTGCTTGAAAATTCATCCCAATTTTTTAAAATTTAAATTCTTTTTTTTGTACTGGGAATTAAACTCAGGACCTCATGCTTGCCAGGCAGCTATATCCCTGGCCCCTCCAATTTTTAAAAAGTTGATTTTCTTCTACTAGAGGTTGGTGATTATTCAAGCAATGTCTCCACTTTAAACCACTTGCATTTATGCATATTGAATATTTCTGATGATTATTAAAGTTGAAAAGCATTAGTACCATTTGACTAGGCTGGTAAACCAAAAGGTTAATTATATATACCATGATTACCAACAATTGAAAAGCAAGAATACAACCCACTTGTATTTTATGCTATAATCATGTTTGTTTTATGCTTCTGAAAATATGTAAGAAGTTTTCAGGGTCATGAGCCATCGCTAGGCATACTAAGGCTATATAAATTTGGAAATGCTCTTTGATACTGGAGTATCAAAGGTAACTGTCATCGAGCTTATGAAAAGAAACTGTATCTGTTATGTCACTTATCTGTTAAGTCACTTGCATTGTTGTGAAATTAGATCAAATATCTGCTTTGCTTTTTTCATCTGTCAGTGGGGTAGTTTTCTCATTCTCTTCTTTTAGAAAGAGTGTGTGTCTTCTCACCCTTTATTTCACACTCCTTTTGTCTTATCTTTTTAACAAGAATATAAAATGAAAAAAAGGTACCAGCCTTATTTCCACACAGCAGAACCATTTCTAACGTTGTGAGGTACCACCATGACTCAGCTGACTGAATTTCCTGGTTCCAACTCTTATTGTCTATGAGATTTCAGACATGTTGATTGTATCAGTTATTTGTTGGTTCTATATGCTGTGTAACAAATGACCTGAAAACAGCCTCGCCCAATGGTAGACATTCATGGGTTGACTCAGTGTTGATGGCCTTGGCTATAAGCTGTGAGTTTGGCCCAGGCCCGTTCCACACTGTCCCTGATTCTCCTTCAGCCAGCCACATGCCTGGTCCAAGGCATCTTTTTCTCATAGCAATGGTAGAAACACAAAAGGTAAATTTTGTGTAGAAACACAAAATGGTAGAATTCACAATCGAAAAGATAATCACATTTCAAACATCTACTCATGACTTGTTCATTAATGTCCTCTTATCAAATTATCCTGTGGCCACAATTCAACAGAAGGAGAAAGAATACTTTTTCCGAGGAGATTAGAGATGTGGGTGGCTACTGATTCCGTAATCATTTAACCCATTATTCAGGCTCTCTAAACTTCCCTTTTTTTTTTATCAGTAAAATTGGGGCCATCGCAATTGCCTCTTAGCATTGTGGCAAAAATTCAGTGAGATATTGTAAAGTCTGTAGGCAGTGGTGTTATCTGATAGGATGTTCTGCTCTCTTCATCAAGGAAATATTGGAGACTCAAGGGAAAATAGGATTAGAGGGTATCTAAGTGGTCATGTAATAATTTCCAATGCACAGAGGAGTTTCAAAAATAGTACATAGAATTTTTCATTCACTTCACCCAGATTCACCAAATGGTACCATTTTGCCATGTTTGCTCTTTCTGAACCGTTTGTGAGTTAGATGGAGATATCATGTCCCTTTGCCTGGAAATGCTGCAAGACATAGTTCTGGAGAGCAAGGGTAGACAGCTATAGTTAAGTGTCAAAACCAGAAAATTTAACATTGATACAATATGATTATTTACATCTAGTCCCTGTTCAGATCTCACTAATTGTTCCAATAATTTCATGGCATTTCCTGTCTCCAGTTCTGAGCTCAACCTAAAATCTCACATTGCATTTAGCCATCATGGTTTTTTACTCACTCTGAATTTGGAACTATTGTTCACTCTTTCCTTGTCCTTCATCTTATCGACTTTAATAGATTACAGGCCAGTTATTTTGCAGACTGCCCCTCATTTTGGCTTTGTCTGGTCTTGCCTCATTATCACAGTCAAGCTCTGCATTTTGGGAAAAATATTGCAAGTACACTGTTTCATAGTCTGTCACACTGGAAGGCATATTATTTCAGTTTGTCACATTATTGGTGATACTAACTTTGATCCTTGACTAGAGTGGAATCTGTCGAGTTTTCTAGAAAGCACTATTTCTTCCTTTGTAATTTGAAAGTGGCCTATTAGAATTGATTGCTTTTTATACATTCATCCCACTTAACACAGCCATTGATAATTCTTGATTGAGTCCATTACAGTTGGCTCTTAGTATGCACACCTTGGATCAACTGCGGATGGAAAATATTGAGGAGCAAATTGAATCTGTGTGCAATATGTGCAGACTTTTTTTCTCATAGTTATCCTGAAGTAACACAGTATAGTAAGTATTTAAGTAGCATTTACATGCTGATAGGTATTATAAGTCATCTAGAGATTATTTAAAGTGCACAGGTGTATGTATGTAGGTTATATGCAAATACTATGCCATTTTATATAAGGGACTTGAACATCTGAAGCTTTGGGTATCCACCAGGGGTCCTGGAACCAATTCCTGATGGAGACCAAGGGTTGACTGTAACACTATGAAAGTTATAAAAGTGTGATTTTTATATTTCTTTTATTTTTTCCTACATTTATTAGCTATCATTCTCTACGAGAAAGTACTTTCCCTTCTCCTTTTTGCTTTTATTGAATAAGTATGAATTTTTGACTTTAATCTCATACAGTGCACTATAGGATATAATGTATTATTTGTATTATAGGATATGATGTATTGTATTTTCATGCGCAAATTGTCCCGATTTGGGCAGTGAGGATACCTGTTTGCTGGCTTCTAGGTCTCTGTGATCAATCACGTGTTTACCTTCCATACTTTTGGTCTAGCAAGTTGTTCCAGCCTCCTGTTATACTTTCTTACTCCTGTCCTGGAATTAGCCATTTCTCCAAGGAGCCCAAGAGTTTAATGTGTTCTTTTGCCTTCAGGCTGAATCATATTAATTCAGATGGAAATGTAGGCCATAAGCTCATTAGCTTAGGTTTAACAAGATTATCACGAGCGCTACGAGGAACTATAAACTCAAACTTGTTTCACTACTATTACCTAAGAACTTCATCTTGATGCTATTTTAAAATATCATACTTTGGAAAATTGACAAATGCGTACAAACCACATTGTTAATTGATTGCATCAAGTCATTTAAATAGTATTCATCATAACATAAAAATGTGACCTGCAGATTTTACACTGAACAAAACAGGCACATCACATTGTACAATAGACTTTTACCTCTGGAAATTTTTTTTTTCCCCTAAGGAAGAAAACTAAAAAGAAGAAAAAAATGTTGAGACACAGAAGTTGTTAATTCCTGTATTTGTCACTAACTTTTGCATTAAAAGTTTTCAAAACTCTTGTGAATGATCATTTAAAAAAAAAAACTCACAAGTCATCAAATATAGTAAAAAAAAAAACCTCCCTCTGCATCTTTTTTGGTATTGACAATTGAACCTGGGGCCTTGTGCATACTATTCAAGTGCTGCACGCTGAATTACATCCTAGCCTTGTTATTTTATTTTGAGACAAGGCCTCATTTTGTTGTTCAGGCTGGCCTTCAATTTGCCATCCTCCTGGGTCAGTCTCACAAACAACTGGGATTACAGGCGTGAGCCACCCCCCCCAGCTAGGGCCTTCTCTTGACTTTTGCTGTCTAAGGAATGTACCACACAGACTTCAGTGAGTAGATATGAAGTAAACATCAGTCAGGATCCCAGTGGGCATGCCTGATCTCTTCATACTGTGTGCTAACACAGCAGCCTTTCTTCATGTGATCTGTGTAGCAAATGGGCTGGTCATTTATGGATCGATGTTTTTTCCTGTTTTTTTCTACCTGCCCTGCCCTCTAGGCTGGCATTCTGTTTACTTTTCTATGCACATCCTGCATCTCAGATACCTGGAGATACTGGTTTCTTTAAACAGAGGCTAACTTTCCTTGGACCTCTGCAAGGACCCGCACACTCTGGTAGTAATCTGCACCCACTCTAGTGACTCGAGAGCTCTCCCAGCCAATGGAAGTGACTGGACGGAGACAGAAGTGCTGGAGAATTCCCGCTGAGTGGTGGCCCACCAGTATCATTCCACTGGCGGACTTGAATCTGTAAACTTATTCTGGGGTAAGGCAGTGTGAGGAAACTCTTACCGTTCCCTCTCATGCCATAAAAGTCCCTAAAATGTCATCTTTTAGTCCCAGTGAGTATGAGATCTCTCTTTCCTGCTGTTCCTTGGGGCCAGGGAACTCTTAATTCATAGCCCTTTACCTGCGGTGGTCACGATATGGTCCATCTAATTTGTGTTACTGTTACTTCCACACTTATCTGTCTGTTCTCTGTATTTTTATGTAAGCGCCTTGGGATCAGAATTATCTCTAGCTGATCTTTACACAACTCCCCCAGTCATGGCTTGAAGAAAGGACTCAATAAATCTTTGCAGGCCTGAAATTTGGTCATTTCCATTATCTCCACTCTCTAGTTGTGCAACGTGTTCATCTGAAGTTTTTAAGTTCATCTGCAATTTTTAGCATTTCTGTTTAAACAGACAACACACCAGCTTAGACCTTCGTCACTCAAGACTGTTTACATTGCTCTAAGAGTGGAGATTAGGCACTGGCGTTCATTCCCACTGGAATGCAAGAGGGCACAGGTCCCTTGGACTGCAGCCCCAGACTCCATCCATCAAAGATCCTCCATCCCCCGTGAGCGGGAAGATTCTGCAGAGGTTCACGACACCACCTTTCTGAATTAAACATGTCTTTACCATTCTAAAGCACAGCATATTTACTTAAAATTGTTTAATTTGGTAAAAACTTGAAGTCCCAAAGTATAATGCTTAATATATGCTAATCATTTAAGTGAATGATTGAAATAGGAACCCAAGTTTTTCTTGCAGAGAAATAAGGGCTGGATTTCCAGTACAAGCTGGAAATCTGAAGGTGTCCTTTGCCTGTGGTCTAGCTTTGGCCCTCAATCTCCCAGGACTCACCAAACAGAGTAGAGTTCCAGCTTGGCTTTCTGTGTGTTTCTCAGCTTCCCTCTGCCTCCACTTCCTTATCTTTGAAATGGGAGTCATCACAGCTCATCCATCCTTGTAATGTTGTTACGAGACTCAGATCCATCCGTGTGTATCAAAAGCTCATCATAGGGTTTAGCCTGTGGCCGGCACCAACAACTGAGCTATGGGTGAGGCTCTGACCAGGGCCACTTGGCTTTTGGAGACTATTTTGGTTCCTATTTTTATTTATGTACTTATGCATTAAAATTTTATTAGCATACAAAGTGAATATATTCATTGTGGTGTATCGGTGCATATGCGTATCACACCTTGATCCTTTCTGGTTCTTCTTACACTAAAAAGAGCTAAAAGATCTGCTGATTGCGGGGGTGGGGAGATGCTGAATTAGCCCTTGGGGGTTTGGAACTCTTTCTGGGTTCAGGTTATGGGTTTGCAGGATGGAATTCCCTCCCCTTGGGCCTCTGAGTGTCCCCCGGTGGCCTGGCAGCTCCAGATGGTGCCTCACCAGTGGACGAGCTGGCTTCTGGGAGCACAGAGAGGGTGCTGAGCTGGGCTGCAGGGATACTGGGAACAGGGGACTCGTGGGGAAGGCAGCCACAAGGGAGGCCAACAAGGAGGAAGGAGATGAGGCGCCAAATGGCGGCTGGCTTTTAGGAGGAGTGGGGAAATGCTGTCGATTAGAATCGAGAGTCTGAGCTTGTA
>RJWT010016384.1:0-19893 GCA_004365215.1 Cuniculus paca | reverse complement strand
TGAGGCCCTGTCTCAAAAAGACAAAAAAAAAATCTAATCTCAGGGGATAATTGTAACGTTCTGTTTGTCATACAGACCAACACTGGTACAATGTGAGGGGAGGGGATATATATATATATATATATATATATATATATACACATATACACACACACACGGTGTGAATTTCATGTGTCAGAGCCCACTGAAGGTCATCTTGAAGACTACCTTTCACAGTAACCTGGAAAAATGTTCGCTTCTCAGACATCTTAGATGATCCTTTTAGAATCTCATACATGACTACTTTCAAGTATTGGATAAAAACTGTGCAGAACTGACTTCTATGGGTAGAAGTAAATGCTTCCGCTACTGATCAGCTATAAATACATATACTTCTAATCCTAAGAGATAAATGTACCTAGACCAAATAATGTGACAAATTACAGACCTGAATTTCATATTTTTCTCATCTTTGCATTGATAAGGTCGGTTTCCTCAACAACGCAAACAAACAAAAAACAGAATATGCTTGAGTACTTAAAAGAGTTTGAGGTTTCAGATTTTTGCAATGCAATGTGTTCTAGGAAATATTGGCTTTAAGCTCACACTCGGTTAGTAGCATTCTCACAAGTCTTGGCAATGCCATTTCAAATGCCTGATTCTCAGGAGGACTGCATCTTAAAGGGGCAAAGCTGAAACTGAATGAAGGGAAAGCAGCTCCTCTAGGGACAGTCAGGTTCTATATCATCCCATCTGTACACGTGGATTAAGCAACTCATCCAATATTACAAGATAAACATTAGATACAGTCATCCAGGAAGAAAAACAAAGTCAGCCTTTCTCACTTCATACTGCATGTCTAATCCCCCACTTGTGCCTGCGTTTCCTATAGCCATTTAAAAAGAATTATTAGACTATTAAATATGAATGAAATATTAAAGGAACTAATAACAAATCATTCAATAACTATGATTAAATAGAGTTTAAAAAATATTTTAAAGTGTCAAGACTTTGGAAGATGAAAGAATTGCTAAAATAAACTAAGTCCTTTTAAAGGCAGCTAGTGAGTATTTTGAGCAACTGAGCTGCGACAGCTGGCCTTCCTCAATGGAGAGAGCTTCTTAAGAGGCAGACTTTAAGATCTCATGTTGAGATCTTGAAAGGTGTTGACCTAGAGTCCTTGGGTCTGAGCCAGAGACGGAGCTGAGTCCAGGAGCATGCACAGGAAGGGGCCCCTTGCTCCAGGCCCCGGCTACGTGCAGCTGGGCCCATAGTGAGTGAGAGACTTTGCCAAAGCAAAATGCTTAAACAGACGGCCTCTCCTCTGATGCTGGCTGTTGCAAAACATCAAATAGTATGGCAACAAAGTTTACTTTTTAAGTTTGTGTTTAGGACGAAAAACCTATAGGAGTCATTAGTTTTTAAAAATTGAAGAAAAGCGTTGGCTAAGAATTTACAACAAACAGAAAGTGGACATGAAAAGTCTGTGGTACACAGACTAGAAATACCCTGCAGTGGAATTTCCCCACTGAGAGTCACAAGCATCAGCCAGGGGCCTTAGGTGCAATGGGGGTTAGGGCTAGGTATGCAAGGGGCAGTGAAGGCAACATGACGTGAGCAAAGAGGGTTAGGGGAGGGATGCTTGGGAGCAGTGAGATAGTACAGGCTCAGTGAGGAAAGCGGGAGTAAGAAGGTTGTGCTCTGCAAGGGTGCCTCCTCCAGAGAAGTCTGCAGAAGACAGTGCCTATGCAGTCACGTTCACCTTCCAACTGATACAGCTGCACAGCAAAATATACAGAGATATGCAAAATATGGTCCTTCATTCTGGATGATTTTACTTGAAAGCCAGGTAATGAGCTCCACAAATAGCCTCCTAAAGGTGTACTTGCCCAGACGCTGGCCATGGGAACCTAAGAATTAGACCACTTTGTTTGTTAACTGCCTTGACCCAAGTGAAACTTTAGCAGAGCACTTGAATCCTGTCCTTTTGTGAATAAGAATAGTGAAAAACTGAACCTAGTAATGTGCCATCCATTAGACATCTGTTTTAGAGGATTTCTTTAGCAACAATTACATTTCTTCGTTCATATCTGCTATAAAAGGTGATCATCATAACAACCATAAGAGATAAAACACTAAGGATGAACTTACTAATGTTAAATAAATAAGGGACACTAAGATTATTATGACTCCCTTTTTACATGAAACAACAGAAGCAAAGAAGAGCAGAAACTCCTGGGGGTTGCATACACAACAATGATTTTGTATTTGCTAAGCACTGCCGCTTATCCCATTACAGCCTTTCAATAGTACCGTAAATGTTTGTTTCTCGAAAGGTTAAGTAACTTGTCCAGTAAACTACTGCCTCCCAAGATAGCAGAATTCATTTTCCAACCCAGAGTTGGTCTGAAAACCAACCAACTCTCCAAGTACATATATTATAATGGGAAAAGGTATAAAATCATGTAAAATGCAGGGCACATTTCATAATTATCTCTCCCATTTCTGAATTCTCGAAACTGGTTGCCTATTTGATCTGTAAAACTTGTGCTATAAAAATCACTATACCGTGTTTCTTCTTTGAAACCTAAAGAAAAGTCACATTTTTATTTTCTAAATATCTACCATTTCAGGACCCTGAGGCTCACACTAACCCGGACTTCTGCATTCAATCTTGTGGTCTACTCAGCAGTCTGTATTTCCTCTATTTCATCATGTTAGCTTCTCTTGATGAATAGAAAATAATTTAGTAATTCCTTCCTTGCCCACTATTGCTGACCAACATAGATGTTTTCATTCGATCAGTTTTACTGATTTTCTGTGAGTTGAGCTGTGGAAAAGTGATCTCAAATCCATCTGAGGAAGAATATCACCACTCTCTGAACATTCGTGAGCATTTAGAAATAGTAGAGTTATTAAGATTCAGGGTGGACATAACAATGTTAATATTTAAATTTTATAAATGAATGAGTTCTACTTGTGTTTATTTTTCACACAGAGAATTGTAGTCCATCCTGAAGGAATTTCTCTCCGTTCTTATAGCCCTGCAGTACAGCAGATGATCTGGGACCAGCAGTACGTTTGTAAATAAGTGATCAAAAAACAGTATTTGGGACAGTTGCTAAAGGTTATTGCTGGAGCTTGAAAAAGTGACTTCATTCTCCAAGGGGGAGGGGGACTAGGTTTAAAAAAGAAAAAAAACTGGAAAGAGCTGTTGATATCATACTTCGAAAAAATGAATGAAATATTTTGGGGCAATCTTATAGACCTTGAGGGATTTATAAGGTTTTGTTTGTGTGTGTCTTGGCTACTTTCATTTTATTATATATTTCATCTATGCATGAAATTTTACCATGCAAAGTCACCTTGCCGGAATTTGGTTACCTCATTCCTCATGGTGCTCATCTGTGATCAGCCAGCAGCGCCATTGGCCTTGAGAAGTAAAAAGTCCTTAAGTGCAATTTGGTGGGACCACAGAGTGTCCACGACGAGTTAGGACAAAACGCAGGCAATTGTTTAGCTCTTAAAGTCTACAACTCCCATAGATTATATGTAGGTCACATCTCAACCTTAGGTTTAATCATAACTATCACCACAAAGATTGCTGATTATTCAGATGTTCAGCACAGCTGTATTTCTTTGCAAAGGCCCTCCTTGCAGAATTACAACGCCACCCATTAAAGGCCCACTTATGCTTTCCAAGCAAAATCCTTTTATTTTTGGATTCCTGAAATTCTTGATTTCTACTGTTTATAATTCACTACTCTTATAACAGTGAAATAGCTGTAATCAATTGTTAGTAAAATATTTTAAAATCCAGAAGCAAAATTGTTTTTTAAGCATTCAATAGTAATATGCAATGGGACAGTGACAGGGAAAATAATTTCTTTTCCAATGCTTTCTCTGTGAGACACAGGGTAGGTTTTTTTCCCCTCACTTTGTGCTGCCATTGTCCCATGTGGGACACTGCACCTAAAGTGACAGCAAGAAATAATCCCCAGGTCACTGAAGGGTAACTACTTTGAATCTTCTTTACCAGCAGGAATTGAGGCCACCATTTCAAGGCTAGGAGCTCTACACGCATAATTTTCGGTATCTGACTTGGCTAGCAAATTAGAGCCCCAGACAAAAACAAACAAAAATTTCTGTTTCAAGAGAAAGATAACACCATTTACACTGGTATCTTGTTGCTCTTATTTGTGCCTACTGGGCTACACATAGAGGAAAATCGAGCCCCATGGAAGAACAAGGACAGCACACTCCCTCTAACTGGAAGCGGGGGATGCTGTTAAACACTTCTTGTTGACTTGCTTACAGCATTTGAATAGCATGTAGGTAGGGAACTGTGGGACTTGAAATAAACAAATACTGCATCCCTTCACCAGTTCTTGCTCCTGGTACCTGCTAGCACTTGCAGGTTTAGGGGAAAAGGTGTCTCTTTCAAGGACACAATTGAAAGAAGTTATGTAAACAGCGTAAATAACAAAGAACCGGTGCTGAGAATCTGCCTGAGAAAACTGGATAGGAATTGAACCCCAACTAGCTCTAATTTACCATCCATTACTTTACAGGACTTAAACTGAAAGCAAGAGGCCCTCTCAAGGTCCAGTCACAGCCCTACTATTGGTTTTCTCTGGACTTAGAGACATATCTCCCTCATTCTGCTAACAGGCAGGAGCGACATTACATTTGGGCTTATTTTGTGATGCCTTATGGAAACAGCTGCATTGTCTGTCCTTGTGTGGATACAGTTTTAAAAAATGAAAATCGCCATGGCAACAGTGGCAGCCACTTATTACCGAGCAGTGGAAGTGACGCTGATATTCATGGGGAAAGCAATGCTCTCAGAATAATGTGTACTTTATACTGCAGTGGATTTTCCCTACTAACATTTCTGTTTTTTAAAAAAGAAAAAGGTGTGAGAATGTCCTCAAAAGAAATCTACCAGGGAACTGAATGGTTCAGGGAATTGGTAAGTGGGAACAGAGCCTTTTATCGGCAGACCCTGTGTTGAAATCCAACTGTTTGGCAGTAGCTGTTGATATGGCAATTCTAGGAGGGCAGTGCACAGGGCTCCTATTTAACACCCCAGTAGCTAATATGCTTCTCTAAACAGAACCGCTTAATAGCAATGACAGTGATGATTAGAACGTTAATTGAAGCCAGTTTCCTGCCTTTTCTTTTTTTAGGATTTTTCCTTCCTTAGAACTTTGAAGAACCTCTAAATTTGAGACTCTAAAAAACAATTTGCTTCCGTCTCAGTCAATAAGTATGAAAAAGTTTAAAAATAAGCTTAAATTTTCTCTTAATTCTGAGATTAGCAGCATCTTTCAAGGGCTTATACTAAATGATCTGGCATTTTCTTTTTCACTGAATGTGAAGGCAGTAGAAAGGAATGCTCAAAAACAAAGATTTGTTGTGATGATACCCTACATTGTGGAGGAAAGGTCTATATGTTGAGTTTTTCATATGCCCTAAGCATGATGTCACATCATTTTAATGATTTCATAAAGAATATCTTTGATGGAAACAGCCAGATAATACAACAGGATCTATCTATGAATGAATAAAAAGCTGATGGTCGATATTGGGTAGCTCATAAAAAGATAAAAGCTCAAAAAACTGTAGTGTCAGTACTACAAATAAACCTTGAGTATAGCAAGAATATCCATGAAAACTCAGATCCTTTACTCACTTCCAGAGAACTCTGACACCTGACAAAAGATTTAGGTGCGTGTGTTTAGCTACTTACGTCTGTGAATGTGAGTGTAGACCTTTGAGAAGAGGTTGGAACTTGAATTATCTGCTTTATTTCTCACAAAGTCCCAATTTCTTAAACAAAATCCAGTCCATATTGCTTTAGTGAGAAACTCTAACACTTTAAAACATGTATTTCACCACCAAGATCATATTTCACCCAAATTTTACTAAACCAATGTGATGCCCTAGGTGGTTTCCTCCCATCATTCAGAACGGGCAGAGAATCCCACAGAGAAAATTTTTACCCTGAGCTATAGAAAACATATTGCAATAGGGCTTCATTTCATCCTATTCTGGAAAATGACTGAATATCAAAACTCTTTCTGCCTTTCAGCTCAGTCACCAGGGATTGTTTTATTTTTATTATAGGACAGGGCAGCATATTAGACTCTGCTATATGGGAAGCAATGTGTTCCATCTCCCTTCGTTGTGCTTCTGGGTCTGTTCTTCATTCAAAGCAACTGAACAAATGTGTACCCAATAACATGAGAAATGGCATTAGAACACTGCTTGATAGGGCCTTTCCAGAGAAATTGTCGTTGCTCCCTCATTGCCCACACTGAGCCCATGCATCGTGTTGGCCATCAGTGTTAGTGCTTCGGTCAGTGTGCTCTTCTGTCAAACTGGTAGATTCTGTTCAGTCTTCTCTCACACTCGACCTTTTTCTCATTTCTACACTTCACTCATACAATCCTGGTCAACTTATTCATGACACTGTATCAAACCATACCTTAAAGACTCCAGAGGGACGTGACTCTTAACAATTTTCACTAACCTAAGCAAGAATGAAGGATGTGTTGATTTAAATCCTGATGCAGGAAACGGAGTATTGAAAATAATGCAGAAATAAAGAAAGGAGGTAATCATTCCCTTCTAAAGAAGTCAATACATTTTTCTGGGCAGGGCAGCCTCAGGTAGATATTTGATAGTGTTGTTGGTAGAGAAGGAATCACCCTCTGGCATAAAATGCATCTTAGTATAATTAATTTCTCACTTAATAAATGTACCCAATTTTGCTGAACTACTTCTGAAGCCTAAAGGAATAGGATTTTATGAGATGATTTCTCAGTAGCTCAGCAACAAGAGACAAGCTGACTTGCACTTCTGTTGGTGGGCTTTGGTTGCAAGGAACCCTTGTGTGTTTGAAGAATAAATCATACATCCAAAGAACATTATTCCAGGGGCCCATTTCTTAGTGACATCCTGTCTAGATGCACTCAAGTTTGCTTTGGTGGTGTAGGCTTAAATCATTTTGCCCCCAAAGGAGTCTCCATATGGCAATATATTCCATTTGGATAGGAAAATAATGTTTTAATTATCCATAAAATTTAATAGTAACCAAGTACAGATATGCTTTCTGTTAAAAAAAATTCCATCTTTCAAACATAAACACTGTGTTGTGCTTACAAAAAGTCTGGAGGAAAAGTTAATCCTCTTCTACTTCTGTTTCAAAGGTTCATCCTTTTGGTATACCCTTTCTGGCCACAAATTTTTTAATTTTTTTTCTTTTCTACTTTACTGCTGAGTAAACAAGCAAAGAAAAAAAAAACTAAAGCAATGTGCAGATGCAATTTAAACTAAATATTTTAAGGACTCCCCAGTGGGGACTACGTAAGGCAGTTATTTATCCAGGGAATCACAATCTACAACTAACCTTTTCTTGAAGCACAAACTTGCTAAACCATTTATTGCACGGATGCATCAAGACTTAGACGTCAACACAGGAGCTCTGGAACAGTTTGACTAAAATTCTAATGCCAGTCATGCCACACACCACATGGATTTTTTAACCTTCTTTAATTTCCCCTTGTAATGTATAAATAATACAGTCACTGCAGTAGGGTTATTAAGAGACTTAAAATGCCTATCACCCAGTTCCAACTTGCAAAAGTTCCTCAATAAATGGCAGCTATTAACACTGCAGTATATAAAACACAAAGTCCAAGAAAATTTCAACACAATGCATTCTGCCAAATGCGGCCATTTATGCTTCCCAAATTCAGTATTTAAGATTAACCTTAAGCTAGCACTGTGCAGGGTAATCGCTCAATTTACTAACAAACTATCTTTTTATTCTTATAAGCTTATCCTATGTGGTTTGAAAAGTCAGGAGTTATTTTTTTCTCTGTTGTAGTCTTGGGATCTTACCAATTAAGCTCTGTTTTTTAAAAAAAATCCAGAAGTTTAAGGGTTACATATTTTCAGTGTACCTAAGTTAACAAAATCAATTTCATTCTTCCCTTTCCACTACCATCTACACAAAATAAATGATGCCAAGGACATTTGTCAGGTAAATCAAAAGCAGAGAGTGGCATGAGCCGGTTCTCTAAGATGCCCTTCCCTTATAGTCTTCAAATTGTGGCATTAGGTTTGTGGGGATTATCGTATTTTTCATGTGGGCCACATTACCTGGGCCTTCACCATCACATTTCATATGAAACCAAGGTGCCATAATCCCTAATTCTGCAGCAGCCTCCTCCTAGTAATAATATTCATTAACATTTAGTGATAAAGCAGGCTTTTCATCAACAAAAATAGAAATTTTTTCAATTATCAACATACTATTTTTTCAAAGTCGCACATACACACACACGCACAATGTGCATCTCAAAGGTGCCACATTTCTTTTTCTCCTCATTTAAATGGCATTCTCTTCTCCCTCCACTGGCTCACCTCTCTTTCCATTTGGATGCTTTCTAACAATGGCCCTGAGGCGTTTTCTTAACTGAGTTTTCTAAAAACGTGGTAATAGATTTGAATGAAAGTCTAATGAACACACTTACTCCAAAGGAGATGGAGAGGCATAATTATTGAATTCTACCCTTTCTCTAAAAGAATTTGCAGTTTATGTATGTATAACCTTAGTACTACCTGAGAAGTAAAGCACAGCACCAACTTCTAACAAATCCATTAAATAGTAATATGAAACAAACTTGATCAGTAAAATCTATAGATAGGACGAGTCCACAAAAGGAATAAGAAGAGGAGAATGGAATTATCAAAAGCACCCCTTACTGTCTCTTGCATCTTATACCTTCTCTTCCTTCTGACCCACACACCCTGGCTAGCTCTTTTTGCTCTAGTGTCACTTGCACAGTTCTCTAGTTTTAAGCTGTCTCAGACAGCAGCACCTGCATCTCAAATGTTTTTCATTTATGAACGTATTATGACTATTTAGCACTCACGAGACATTTTCTGGGAAAGAAGGAGAACAGCTTTTGTTCTCCCATTTGGTCTTGTGATGTGTACATAAAGCCAATGGCTCTTTTGAAGACCTAGACACAGGTCAACTGAACCAAGGCCTGGACGTGATTGTGTCTTACACATCTTGGTTGACCCTGAGAGAGCTGAGCTCTGGTATTGGTGGTGCTACAGCAAACAGAAACACCAAAACAACATCCAGGATTTAGAGGTAGATGTATTTACGTCGACAGGCACTGATCAGGGTCAGTCCCAAACTATCAGGCCTGATCTCTGGTGATCTAGGGCTTATATGGAATAAGCAAGCAGGAAGTACAGAGGCAGAATGACTTATCAATTGGGTATTAGTTCTTACGATATGCATCATAGTGACCAGCTATGCATCACAGTGACCAGCCATTTCTAAGAAATAAAAGTAACAGGAGCTGTGGCCAGATCTATTACCTAGGCAACTAACAAACTGAAGTATACTGACTTGGGTGGGAGAACATTTTCTGCTACGACACACCCCCCCTCTTTAGTTTCCCAGTAAATCTTTGTTGGGCATATTATATGTGATCTTTTGAGACAAGGCCCAACTATAGGCAGTAACACTGGGGCTGTCAGTGGTCTTAACATGGGCCCTAGCCCAGGTCCCCAAGACTGAAAATTCCCACTAGGGGTTTGTGATTTGTTTCCTTTATTTTGGGTTTTTCTCTAAGTTGATTCTAACAAGGGAGCAAAGGCGTTAATTTGATCTAGGAAAGTGTCCAATGTGCCTTGGACACTTGCAAATCTTTATCATTTATAAGAAATAACCTTACTGGTTATTTTCTATTCTCTCAGGGTAATCATTCATAGAGCTAAGACAAAACCAGGACTGGGGTAAACACCCTGAAAAGGCAGAAAAATCAGGGAGAGTAATGTATTGAGATATTGAGCGATCCTGTGAATGGGATCCTCAGGCTTTAGCCACATGTAGACTGGTCAGCATCTGGAGAGACCAGAGCAGGGCCTAGAGTGTGTCTCTCTTTAGAGGAAGCTCTAGAGGAGCTGTACAGGTAAATTTTTTAGAACCCTGGAGTGGTGTATCTAAAGCTGGATTTCTGAAACCTTAAGCGCTCTAGAGGTAGTTAATATGCACCTGAGTTATATGCATGTGCGGAGGTATCTACAGATATAGCTGGTCTTTTATCTAAACTTTTACAGAGATGATTGTAAGCTGTCCTGGTAGGGTTATGTTTTATTTCTTTAATGTTTTTAGAATTTTCTCACCTGTATGCTGTCTGTAATTTTTATTTAATTTTTAATAGTTCTGTCAGTTTTGAGTTATTTCTGCTGCAAATGCAGTCCCACTATTGCTTTCAGTGGTCAAGGGTAGGCCATAGCTAAGGATGATTTTTTTGTTGCAGGACCATATAAACTTTTGTTATCTTCTCAGTACAGGTAGGGAATGAGAGGCTGGGTGACATCAATGACACAGATGCTGAAGCCTGAGCTGGCTGCAGGGGTACAGATGACAGTGCAGTGGCTTGAGCTCACAGAACATATGGTGAGGGAAGCTCTGGTGACTGAGGTTGATGTTTTAGTCAATTAGATTCCCAGAGGGGGCTTAGGAGTTCAGGTTTGGAGTTGTTGATGGCAGTTTTTCAAACAGCAGCAAGAAGCAGTAGCAGGAGAGCTTTGGCCAAGATAGCTTTGTCCAAGGTAACTACAGCACATCTAGCCTGTTGGACTCCATTCCTAACAGAGCTACTTCCATCCATAAACAGGGTTACTCAGCATCTGTCTGTTCTGGTGGGCCCAGCTTAGTGGGCAGACATGTGGCAGGATTGGGTGGTCTACAGTTATTCAGGAGGACCAGTACAGCATGTGGCACCTGGACAGTGAGGTCTCCACCTAAGGTGAGCTTGTCAGCTTTCTTGATCAAAAGTACAGTGGCTATTAGAGCATGAATGTGAAGGGAGGCAGCCCTTAGCAACTGGATCCAAGTATTTGTACAGGTAGGCCACTGGGCACTCCCAGGGGCTGACAGTCTGAGTAAGCATCATTGTTTTTGTGAACTCAAGGATCCAAATTTTATAGAAGCCAGCAGTTCCAAGAAATTTGCAGTTTTTTTTTCCCTTGTAACCAGTTTCTGCCAGATATTGTAACAGAGTTTTTGTGTCTTTTCAGCAGGCAATTTGGGTGTCATTAACCAGAAGCACAGTGATATTTTGTGTGGAAAACCAGTAAGATTAGCTGTGAGGGCTTCTCCAAAAAGAGTAAACAAGTTTTTGAACCTCTGGGAGGTTGAGTTCAGGTCAGTTGACTTTTGAGTCTAGAGCTGAGGTCTCTATATTTAAAGGTGAAGAGGAGTTGGCTGACAGGAGTCAATAGAAGGCAGAAGGCATTCTTTAGGGCCAGGAAGGTGTACCAGCAGACTGTAGGTGGCAGAAGACTGAGGGCAATTGCAGTGGCATTGGCAGTTTGAACATCTTGAACTGGCTTGGCTTTACGGGCAGAAGAGATGTATTTTATCAACTTGACAGTGTATACTGTTTGTTCAGGGGACTATGATGGAGCTGGATGGGACAGAGAAATGGGCAAGTTCAGAAAAAAGGTGCTGGTGGCTTGGCCAAATCTGTCATCAGAGCCTCCTCAGAAATAGTGGGAGAGTTCTTAACCCCTTATGGTAATGAGTCTAAGTGAGCTGGCCTTTTGTCTCAGGACTTTCCCAGTTGAAGGAGCTTGTTGGAGCAATTTTCAAGCAGAGGAAGGCATGTTTTCAAGATGCAAGAGTTCCAGTTGTCCCAGTGATAGTAACTTTTTTAAAGAGGGGAATTTTGGGGGCAGAGAGTTCTGTTCTGTTGTCCACTAGGAAAGTTATAGGTTTGTCTCCAACTTTTATAATGACTGTGGGCTCTTGGAGGCCCAATTTGATAGAGCTTAGTCTCTCCTATCTATCCAGGCCCAGCAGGGCAAGGAGATGTTGAGGTTGAGGTGGGCCTGGATAGTCAGGTTTTCTTGTGTCTCAGAAATGGAAGGGGCATTTATTTTTTAGTGACCACAGTCTTTATATTAGGCTTTTAGGTAACAGTAGTAATTTTTGACATATTGACAGGCTTTTTGTTTCCCTGCTTTGATGTCTTTGAGAAGCGCTTGACTGATTTTAGGTTTCTAGATGGGGTGACCTTTGGAAAAGGCAACTCATGGCAACTCATTCATCAGAGTTGACAGTCCAATTTTTTCTCTGTCACAATGTGGAACTCAGAAGGAATCACTGACAGTCATCTCAGGTGGGCATTAGATGACACCATCTGACCAGAATAGGTGTAGCTGTAAAGCAGAAGGCTCTGGAGGGAGGGCCTCTGTGACTGAACGTAGGCAATGACTGATTGAACTGGAACTGGAACAGGTTTTTTGTTTTTTTAGTTTTTTGTTGTTGTTGTTTTGTTTTGTTTTGTTTTGTTTTGTACTGGAATCAAATTCAGAACCTTGCACTTGCCAGGCAGGCACTATGCCACTGAGCTATGTCACCAGCCCCTTGAAACTGTTTTAATTGGCTGAAAGTAGATGAGTCAGGAGTTGGGGAGGAGGGTGAAACTATTGGCAGCAATTATGGTGGCCAACAAGGGTGTCAAGGAATTTTCAGGAAGAATGGGCCTCTTTTTTGTTGTTTGTTTTGTTTTGAACAGTTGGTTTTATTTTTAACTCCATTATCTCAGAAAATTCCTTTTCCTTGTAGTCAGGGACTGTGAGTTTTCACAAATTAGTTCTCATCTCCGACTTCCTACAGGTGTGTTGTATACCCTTGAATGATAGCACAGGAGACAAGGGTGGGTGTCCCTCAGAGATGGACCATTCAAATGCCTGCCTAGCCCTCACAAGCACTTAGGCCCAACTTAGCTAAGGAGGGTGTGAAGCCTCTGTTACATCGTATGTCAATTGCCATGGAACCAGAGGTGAGGCCCAAACAGCCGCCTAGGCCAGGGCTTCCCAGTCTTGGTGCACAGATGGAGCAACCTATTGCATATGCTGTCCATGCTGCTCCCTCATACATTCATTCAACAGGCACAGAGGTTAAACATTCCAACCTCCTTCCCTTGAGGTTGGTCCTGAATAACAAGAGTTGGTCAGACTCCCCTTCTGCTTGAGCTAAGCAGGACTGACAGACAGACTAACTGGGGTGCCCCCAGGGATCTTACCAGAATCAGGTAGGCAGGCCGACAGACAGATTTCATCCTCTTCCTTTGGGGTCCAGTGTGAGCCTCTCAAGTGGGGACCCAGGAATACTCTTCCAGATCTCCCAGGAAACTTAAGAAATCTTGAGGGGCACCTTCCTGTTGGGACCTGGAGAGGTCCTTTCTCTGTCCAAGAGGGCCACAACCAGTAGTGACCAAAGAGATCACCACAGTCGGTCTTCCCAGCTGACATACCAGATGCTATTGCAAGCAGAAACATTGAAAAGACACCCAGGATTTGGAGGCAGATTTATTTATGTCAACAGGCACTGATCAGGGTCATTCCCAAAATATCACGCCTGATCTCTGGTGGTCTAGGGCTTATATGGAATAAGCAAGTAAGAAGTGCAGAGGCAAAATGGCTTGTCAATTGGGGATGGGTTCTTATAATATGCATCATAGTGACCAGCTATGCATCACAGTGACCAACCATTTCTAAGACGCAAAAGTAACAGGAACTATAACCAGAACTATTACCTGAACAGCTAACAAAGTGAAGTATACTGGTTTGGGGGTGGGGCATCTTCTGCTGCAGTGATAGTGATGGTGAGTCCTGCCTACGCGATCTTGAATGTATTGAAAGTATACCATTAACATTAGCTAAGCTAGGAACAGAACGTAGTCTTGATCCAGGTTATAAATTCATTTATCTTTCATAGTGGTGTACTCTGTGCTACTTGTCAGTCGTTCTCAAGTATACAGAACCCTCAAAACCTTACTTTTCTATATACATCTACATGGGTGTCATTCTTTCTGATATATCATTTATTCAGTTATATTCTCCTACATGTTGTCTGCTAGCCCAGAACAAGAATCATGTGAAATGTCATGGCTTAAGACACAGGACAAAGGTGCTCTTGTTCCATTTTCCTTGCACTGATTATTCAATTCTCCTTTTGTGTCACTTCTGAGGATCACCATTTGCCTCAGCTTTTGACAACTTCCTCTTTGCTCTGCAATCAATATTTGCATAACCCTACCTTGGTGATTTTTCACCATGTGGGGGTCATGGACCACAAAGAGAAGGTATTGAAAGTTAAGGACTCTGCTTCCAGAAGAAAAGTGCATGTGTGCATTTATAAATATTTGGTTCACATTCATTCTTAGAGTCCCAGAGTCACTGGTTTTCTGGGCAGATTGTTTGCATACTAATTATGGCTTGTTTACCTGATTCTATCCTGAAACTTTTCCAGTGATAATCCTCCACCCCAGTCACTACCAGATCTTCCAGTCTACCCAGTGATCTCAGCCGTTGCTATCCACATATGCAAAACTCAGCCTCCCAGGCCTTCAAGGCTGTTTCAGCGCCCAAAGCCCTACTTGCTGAGACTAAGAAATAGCTTATGGTTCCTGAAAGCTCAGAGATGGCCTTGGCAGATGAAGTGTTCATCCTCACCCTGTGCCTCTGACTGTAAGCTTTAGTAACTGTCTTTATTGTGCAGAGTGGGAGAAATCTACTAACACAAGTCAGGAAACCATCAGTTCTCCCAAGTTGTATTGATTTGAGACTTACATGTACCTAAAGGTATATGTTCTTAACACTAATAAAGCTGTGTCTTGAAGACCCAACACCACAGATGACTCTTCTGGAGAACATACATTTTCTACCAACTTCTAGAAACATGTAATTTAAGAGAATGGCTTAGAAGAATAACCATTTTTGGTAACTTTTGTTAGTCTACATTTCCCATATTTCAAGCATAAAATTAAAATTTGTAGAGGTGAGGCATCTGCCTTGATAAAATAGGTTTGTTTAAGCAGATAACTATGTACTTTGCTCCCAAAGATAACTTGAACTCAAGTGAAATTATCTGTGACTCAAAAAAGATGGATACAGATTCTTAATTGAATTAAGCTGTGATTTGGGGCCCAGATGCTCACTTAATTGCTAATAAATGGAAGAGCAGTGCTGAAGGAAAGGGTCAGAGGAATCAAATGATCAATGCAAATATTTTCCAGGAATTATCTTGTCACCAGGTGAAACGCCACTCCAATAGCTGTCACAGGCAGCTGTTTATCATCAGAGAAGGGTTTGTCTCATGTGTGAATGAAAACCCCTGGATTAGGAAGGCAGCTCATCATCTATGAAAAGTGCTTTGGCCCAGCCAGAGGAAATTGGCGTTTCTTTTAGCCACTCATCGTTATCCTCAGCACACAGCATTTGTGAAACCTTGCAGACTCCAATACAGTAAGAGCCTGTGTGCTGATTCTGCTTTGTCTTCCTGTAACATGCAGTGAGCTGCAAGTTGGTGTCTCCATGAAAGTACACTCCACTGGCTTTGTATTCTCTTTCCTTGATTGCTCCTAATCAGCGATTCTATAAAACTTCACTTGACACTCTTCACAAACACGTTTTCCTTCAGGTACAGCAACAAGATTTCATGGTATATCTACTTGCAAATTTAACAGACCTCCATTTCTAGCTGCCTTGCAAGGCAACTGTGGATCTTTTGTTCATAGTTATTGTTAAAATTTTATATGCACCCCTTTGATAGCTAACCCAGTAACCCTCTGCTCTCTAGGACTCATTAAAAAAAGTTGAATTCAATATTTGATCTAACTGAGCATGTTGCTCATTCTACCCTGAAGAGTTCTGTAAGCCTCTGGCACATTAATTGGAATTCCTAAATGCCACCATATTCTTAGCAGTAGAGTTTAGTCTTTATTAATTTCTTTTGCAAACAATGGTGAAATATATAGTAATTGTTCCAACAATAATGTTAACATAAGGAGCAATAACAGCAACATCAACAATAGCAACAGCTAACGTCTTTGGAATGTTTTGTATGTTCTGGTTGTTGTTCTAAGCACTGCATAAATATTCACTCATTTAATCGCCATTCTATGAAAGAGACAAAACTATCACCATTTTTCAGATACAAACACTGAGATTCAGACAAGTAATCACCACACAGAGGCAGTAGTCACCACATGTGAGCACATAGTGAACAACTACATAGGACAAAAGGCCTGAGCTGATGTTAGTAAGACATATGGGATATGGTTTGTATTAAAACCCATTTCAAATGGAAGAGAGATCTCCATTAAGAAATCCTGGCCTGTAAATAACACTTGGTTGTCAGCAACACTGCTGATATTGAAATGGGTATTTTAACTAATGCAACCTTCTTCTTTCAGGTGAGGACTAGGAATCCTAAAATCTTCAACTCCCTTGAATGGTCTTTGCCTCAGTCCTGTAAGTGCTCTGTGAGCATACTCAGGTGATGGATCCAGACCTTTCTTTTCTCAGTCTGTATTGTTGCAGGCCTTCAATCAGGGCGACATAAATGAAGTACCTGATGTTCCATCTACTTGCTAGTTAACTTGGGTAAATGATTCAACCGCCCTAAGTCTTTTTGTCTCATTCTAACACGAGAATACTTTTATTAGACTATTGAGTGGATTAAATGTGACGAAATACATAGAAATTACTTAATCTTATTAAACCATAGTTTGTTCCTCTATAAAATGCAAATAATAGTAGCACCTACTTCAAGAGGGTTACCGTGAGGATTAAATGAGACAATGCTTATAAAAATATTTAGCATAATGCTTGACATGTAGCAGATGCTGTGTAGGAATGGTAAGACATGAATAGTGAATATTTTGAGTGCTCAGTCAGACCAAAGTAGAGAATATGACTCTTTTCTGAATTTTCAATTTTAGGAATTAATATTTGGTCTTACTTGTATCTGTTTTTTATTATATTTCAATTTTAACTAGATTTCCATCTTTAGTGGCTATTAACCTACTTTTCTACATCTTTTTGTATCTATTATGACTAAAATTTCACATATCACGGCACTCTTTGGAGTTAAAATCTCATTAATGAGTATTAAAGGAGTTGAAAAGTTGGAGAAAGGGTAGTAATTTCCATTAGGTTATGAGAATCAATCTCTCTCTCTCTTCTCTCTCTCTCTAAACAGGATCACAGCAGTAACAGGATTCAAATTCTTTCTCCTTCAGAAAAAAAAATACAAAGAAAAGAAAGAAGAAGAGTATTTGCAAGTTACTTTTATCTTTAGTAATGTCTCAAAATCACTTTCAATATTAGATGTAGAGAAAATTTCTCAAAGCCCACAGACTAATTCAATTCTGACAAGGCTTTTCAGGCTAAATTGCAAAGTAATTTAAGATCTCCTTTTAAAGAAAATGTACATATAATTCATAACAAACCTCTCTTAACTCTGCTTCCCTTTTAACCAATTTTAAACTCAGAGTTCTTTTTGTCACCTTAGAGCTGGAACTTAATGGACCAGAGCCACTTAGGAAACTGTCAAAGGCTTTATTCTGTGCTGAAATTTGTAACTCTTCTTGATGTCATTATTAACTGTGCTCCGACCTAAATCATTGGCACCTTCATTGCATCTTTTGTTGAAGTAATGCTCCTTTCTGGCTGCACACTCAGCCATTTTCATTGTCAGGATCTGAGTGAACACAGGAAGTTAAGTACATCCTATGTCTCTGTCTGGTAGACCAGGAAGAAGTGGGAAAGTAGCAAGTCAGTGACCATGGTGGGAAGAACTCACTATCACACCATCTAATGCAGGAATTTCCTCCACAGCATCCTGGCTAGTGATTCATTCTATGTTTAAGTATCTTCAACTAAGACTTCACCATCCTTTTACAGAACCCATACCATTTTCATTTACAGCTAAAAACTAGAAATTCTTGAAAGAAAATACAAAGCTAAATTATCCCCTTATACTTTTTTTTTTTAACTTTTGTACCTTGTTGGAAAGAATGAGGTCTGTCCTTCCTCTGTATGTCCACCTTTCTGACCTTCACGGCAGCATTTCCTTGTAAATCTGTCTATCTCCTAAACTCGGTTGTTCCCTGTGGTCTTCCTCTTCACCCTTCAGGTACAGCATCCAGACAACTGAGAGGAGACCTAGGGCCTCAGCCTCAGGTTATCACCCATCTCCCTGTACTTTTTTCCCTCCAGCCACTCTGGGCCCCTGGTACTGCTCAGAGCCACTGAGCAAGCTCTGTTTCAGGGCTGCGAAAGCTCCTTCACTCAGGGTTCCACCTAGTCATCTTTCTCAGAGAAGCTCTTGTGGAGCAGCTTCTCGCCACTCCCCACCCCAGCCTCTCACATTGCTCTATTTTCCTGTCATTATTTTGCTGTCATTAAATCGTATGTGTATGCACTCAGCTCATTATTGCATTGTATTTACCAACAGGTAAAGAACATGAGGTCAGTGCTGTGTTTTGTTCCCTGAAGCATATTTAGTACTTAGAGCACTGTCTGCACACAGTAGGTGCTTGATAAATATTTGCTGATGGAAGAGATCCATTTAATCTGAGATTGGATCGTTCCTGGTGCTGATATACTAGCTTATACTTCTCATGGAATTCCCCCTGTCTTTCTGTCTCATCCTGACATCAAAATGGCAAAAGGGTATTTGTCAAGGACTTGGGAAGTCAGTCTGTGAGTATGAATTCGGATTCTCAGCGAGCAGTCGTTAAATGGTCTTCCAGAAGCTGAAAGAGTTCATGACTGCACCTCCCAAGCACAGCTCTCCACTCTGCAGGGCCATTGGAGCCACTGGCCCTTGGGAAGGTGGAGCCCTATGCTTCTAACTCAAGCTCAGTGAGCTTCTGGCCAGGACCTCTTATTATTAAGAAAGAGCTCTTCTAACCTCCCAGGGTGCCTGGAATGCCCCCAATTCCTGAAGTCATTATGTTTTACAGCAAGTTCTCCTGACAGAGCTTCATCAGCCTTTGGCAGAACATAAGCCAGAGTAATGGGCAGGCAGATGCCAGAATGAATTCCAATGTGTACACACCATTCTTGGCCTCATAAAAATCAATTCCTTATTCATAATTAAGCAACTTCTCTGAGAAAGGGCAGGTTGATACAGTTATTAAAAGATAAATAATAGATAAGGACCCACTTATTTCTTTTTCTTCTCTTCATTTTTTTAATCGTAAAGAATTTTAAAAACAAAGTAGCACTGTAATTATTTTTTTTTTCTCCAGCTTGATTTTTGCCTGTGACACCGAGGCTGAACAAAGCAGCAGCTTTGGTGAATTTTCATTACCCCCCTGTGTTGTGTGGCTCCCGGAAATGTGTCTCAAAGTGCAGAATGGCAGGGCAACTGTAGATGGGAGACAAGAAACTAGAAGCACTCTGATATACTGTCACAAGTCATGACATGTGTTCATCCCAGGGGACTTTTTCTGTTTTCCAGATTGGGGTTAAGGATTACAGCTGAAAGCAAAGAATGTCACTGTGCAGCTCCATATTACAAAGAGCAACAGGATTTCCCTGCATTGAGGATCACACACCTCTTAACTGGCTTAATTTTTGATCAGCCTCAGTCCTGAAGAGTGGGAAGGGGGAAATGGGGGGTCTTCCTCAGAGGATTTGTAGTTTTTGGGGTCAGCCAAATGGAAGAGATGGCGCTGGCATCACCTAGGAGGTAGAGGCTGCCGTGCATTCCCCAGGGGGAATAGCTGCCTCAAAGGGAATTCTGGCTATGGCTTCTCAGAGTACAGGCTTCACCACAACACAGGACTGGTGCCATCTCTGGTCTGAAAGCCAGAGTCAGCAAAGCAGGACCTGAATGCACCTGGTGTTGTTTAAGGAGCAGGTGGGGTTAGCCTATCTACTCCAGTGCTTCATGGCCTGGAGAGGGTGCTCAAGGGAACCCCATGTTAAGGAAGTAGTGGTCAAGAGAAAATCAAGAGCCACTGATCTGCCCAATTGGCCACTAATCCAAGCCATGGAAACAAGCTGGAAATGTGT
>RJWT010016383.1:0-19881 GCA_004365215.1 Cuniculus paca | reverse complement strand
TTTTGCCCAATTTTAAAGAATATTTATGTATTAAGTGGATTCTTAGATTTAAATTCCTATTTTTTTCAAAGTCTTTATTTAAATTTAGGTTTGAAAACCCAAGCTTTCACTTTAGATTTTTGAATAAATGTAGTCCATTGGGATAGATGGAGGTGAAGAATCATTCACCGTGTTCAGCATGTAAATACTGTTCCCCATACTCTAAAAAATGCTACTTGTCATGATGCTCAACCCACAATCAGTAAATTTGCTTGAAATTTCCATTAAAACACTTAAGAAGTTTCTAAAACGTTTGAATTAGTTTTTCTATGTTGTAATGATTTTCTACAAGATGTGTGTGTGTGTGTGTGTGTGTGCACGCATGCGCGTGCTAAGTATATAGATTTTCTTTCCAAATTTTGCTTCGATTCAACAATAATTCTTGGTCACATTTACTAAAATAGGTTTGACTTCAGAAACATAACAAGCAACATTTTTCTACAAAAATCATGTCAAATCAATAAGCAGTAACATTTTAAAATGTAATACCTTCAAAATAAATTAAATATACCATATCATTTAATATCTGACATTCTTTAAAAGGCAAATTTACTGGTATAGATAACACATTAGTGTTTACCAGGCTAAAACTGATTTTGAGTGGCCACAGCAGAATTATTTACTGGAATAGAAATGGTCTGTATATTGATATTGGTGATGGTTACATGTATCTATACTGTTGTCAAAACGCTCAAAAAAATTGTACAGGATGAAAGAGTGAAACTTAGTGCATCTAAGCTATAGTTTTATGAACATGTATAATGTGAAAAAATACAAATATTAGGATTTAATATATGAGAAGTAAGTTCTAATGACAACTTTTAGCATGATATTCAAATTTTAGATGAATCAATGATACGTAGTGGGTGAACAAAAATATGTGTTTTGATCTTAGGCTACTATGGAAGCAAAACACTACACTCATTGAAATGATGTCATTTCTATCATCAATTTTTATATAAAATAAGCCTGTGAATATGGAGATGAGACTTTAAGAATATTTCCTAAATATACGCAAGAGAAATGGAAGTGTTTCATAAAAGTGGTATGAAGTTTGAAGCAGTCAAGCATCTCTAAAATAAGAAATTAAATCCTGTTTGGCAATGCATTTGTCATTTTATTTCTTAAATTGTAATTCTTTGAAGCACCCACTGGTCTTAGTTACATTACTTGCCTCGGACTTTATGGAAAAGATGAAAGTTCTATTGAATGCCTTTTCAAAAGTCTACCATTATGTATTTTGAGAATTTTAAAAAATGAATCCAAAACTCAAAAGGGATAAGGATTGCCTTTGTACAGTCTATATAGTGACTTTATTATGTGTGTAGGAATATGACTCTAATTTAAATTTTAGACATCTATGAAGTAAGATATACCTATGGCTCTTCACCCTTAAAGATTCAATTCTTAAGCAATATCTCAAGGTTGAAAAAATCTGTAGCACAGATCATTGGCTAACCAGGTACATAAGCACTAAGATTAGTTTGGCTAACTGGGAGAATTATTTGGTCCTGTGATTTATAGGGGACATCGTAGACAGATGGTCCACAGACACTGGCAGACATGAAAGGAGGCAAAAGATTAAATCATCAGCTGATTATGATGGTGCATACTTATAATTCCATCACTCTGGTAGGAGGATATCAAAATCTCAAGTTCAAATCTTACTTGGACAACTTAATGACTTGGTGGGGCCCTGTTCCCAAATTAAAATTAAAAGAGTCTAGGGAATTCAGCTCAGTGTGAAGGCCCTATATTCAGTCCCCACTGAATCAGAAAAAAAGATCAACAGTGAGGGAATCTTTGATGGCACAACAGAAGCACCTGCTGAGTTTAGTTTAGACAGATTCTAGAGGTTTTTGTTGGAGAATCTCAGTACTTTGGCTCGGAGTCTTGCACCATTTAAGCAATTCAGTAATTTCAGCAGGTATGTGGAGGGTTGCAGGGTCAGATATTTCCTGTGTTGTTCCAGAGGTCCCCATTGGTTTATATATGGCACCACTAGAGTGTAAACCATTATACCTCTGAGAGTCTGGGTAGCATAGAGATAGCTGGCAATAGCAGAGCAAGATATAGAAGCACAGGTAGTCAACAGCTGGCTGCAATTCATCCCTCATTCAAATGGCATCAGTGAGACCCAGTGTCATTTCTTTATTGCAGGTAATATAACATACACCTTCTTCCACAGGAGATCCAAATGCTTGGATGAACCAGGGTACTTCTAATAATAAAATTAAAGTCTCTGTCAAGCACTGACTGTGACCAGAACCAATCTGACTGTTGACCAGAAAATATAGCTCAAAGGCCCATTATCACTATTGCTTTAAAGTAGGTTCCACCTAGGTACTATCAAGTAACCCAGGAAGTTTAATTACTTAGCACTGTTCATTTTAAATATTAAAAGGTCAAGGAAATTTGCTAAAGACAGACATGACAACCACTTACAGATTCAGAGAAGGTATCATAAAATTTAGAATTTATTTTGAGGATGGAAGACAATACAGAAAATGAAACTGTCATGGTTGAAATGCAGAACATTTTGTTTGCTAAATCACCAGTGCACACATTAAAGAAGGGGAGGTTTATTTTGGGGTCACAGTTACAGTCCTGGTTTGCTGACATCAAAGCAGAAGAGGATAATGAAAGGGCCTGAGTGGAGGAAAGTTGCTCACATTAAGGCCAGGAAACAGAGAGAGAAGGGAGGAGCAGATGACAGAAATATGCCCTTCAAGGTCATGACTTCAGTGACCTGCTCTTCTGACCAGACATCACTTAGTAACAGCACATTCAGATATAGCACCAGATGATTCATTCACTTTCCCAAATTCTCACCTTTGAACACATGAAGCTTCACAGGAACTTTGTTTTAAATCTAAACCACAACACTGTTTCCCTGGCCCCCAA
This sequence comes from Cuniculus paca, assembly GCA_004365215.1. Taxonomy (NCBI): domain Eukaryota; kingdom Metazoa; phylum Chordata; class Mammalia; order Rodentia; family Cuniculidae; genus Cuniculus; species Cuniculus paca. The sequence goes on along the minus strand of RJWT010016383.1, from coordinate 16,938 downwards.
AAGACTTATATAATATCTAACACTTCATGCAAAATAAATTTAGTGAATCTCTAAGAGTCACTGAAGTTTTAACATTTCTAGCATTGTGGAAACGTCCAAGTTCAAAGTTTCCTCTGAGACTCAGTGAAAATTCTTAGCTGTGAATCTCCATAAAAATAAAAAATAAAAAAAAAAGGAAAATGAGACACTGTTGACATAAAATGTCATACCATATAGTTTTCCATTCCTCAGGGAGACATAGGGGAAGAAAAAAGGAAGTAGACCAAAGTGATACTGAAATCCAGCAGGGCAAACATTAAATCCTGTAGTTCTCACCTAGAGCAAGTTGCGGTGAAATGTGAACTCCAAGGTTCATGGGCAGCCCCACACATATGGCATTTCCTGCTGCAGCACACATGGCCTCTCTCTTGAGGTGACTTTTCTCACTGCTCACCACTTTCCTCAGCAGTCATTCTACATCTCTGGCTTCTCCAACTACTTGACGTCTCCACGGCACTTTCTGCTTTATTCTAACACCTTCATGCACTGCCCTCGCAGTGGAACACTGCCTGGCCTCCCAGGACTTCTTCCAAAATGTGGGTGGAAGACTCCATAAGGTCACAATTCCTACATTCAGCATGCCTATAAAACCAGCAGCATGTAGATGAAAAGAAGATCTGTTGCCAGCTCCACCTATAGCCAAGCCCCTCTACAACTTGATTTCAGAGGTCTCTTAGTGCCAGGATGGGTAAGCATTGTGAAAAATGTCCCAGAGAAGCAGTTCTCTAGGTGGCCTTTCTGGAGCAGGTTATCACGAGGCTCTCTTTCTTTTACCTCTGAGCTTGCCAAAGGCAGGGAAGTGCAGATTTCTGGGATACGCTCAAGGAGGCTTTCCTATTGTCCCCATGCAAAGAACACAGCAAGTCTTTTCAGTGACTATGCTCTCCTGTACCTCCGCTTTTGAGGCCTTCTTGCTGAATCCAAAAACTTTTCAAATGGACTTTTGGCTCTTCTTTCTAACTGTAGACCTGACTGAGAGCTTCCAGCAGTACCCCTACCAAAGTCTAAATATTCAGTTGTTTTGAAATTTCCTCCCGCAGATTAATTATAGGCCTCCATTCAACTTGGTTCATACAAAATCTTAGGACCTACACAAACTAGAAAGCAAATTTTTCTCCTAGTGTATAATATATACAGTCTTGAGTCCAGTTATCAATGGTGTCCTTGTTTCCAACTGAAATCTCTGAGGTTGACCTTTACTGTTTAACTTTTTTCCAGCATTCTGATTTTCTGAGCTCTGAATAGTATCACCTATCAAGCACCTCTTGCAGTATTCCTGGGATTTTCTAGCTCTATTCTACAAACATTCTTAAACTTTTTCTGCAAACAAATTACAAAGGCTTCTAAACCACCTGGTTAAGTATAGTTATGGCACTGACCCCATTCATCATACCGAAATCTGTCCTAGACACTATCGTTTCACTGAACACATAAGACTTAATACCTACAACCTAAAGAAGAGGTTTATTTTTCTCATGGTTACTGCCCTTGGTCTGCTGGCTCCCCAAGGAAGAACCAATGTGGTGAAAGGGCATGGGTAGAGGAAAGGTGCAGATGCCATGGCATCCAGGAAGTAGAGAGTGATGGATGCGAGGAGCTGAGGAGGGTAATACACCCTTCCAAGTCATACCCTCAGTGAGCTTCATCTGTCATCTAAACCTAACCTTCTGGCAGTACATTCAGCGATAGGGCACCCGTAATCCAGTAGCCATCCACAAGACTCCCACACTAACACATGCAGATTTTAATCATTTTTTATGTAACCAGTAACAGTGAGGGGCACACATGGGCCTGCACTAGGGAACTGAGTAACAGCAAGCTAGAGCTCTAAGGAGCTTCTTATTTATAGTAAGTGGGGTGAAATTAGCTGGATTTCATCCTCTCCTAGTATCTTGGCTTATGTGCATAATTTCTCAGGACCCAAAGTGTACAAGCTGTCCCTAAATGTCCCTGGAGTGATCAAGGCTCATAAACTATGGCCCTGTAGGTACAATTCCCTAATGAACTTAATTAGTTGTTGTAAAGGGGCACTGTCTCAGAGCAGCTTCAAAATATCATTTAAAACAAACAAACACAGGTTCTACAGATATAATCTTGGCTTATTGAGTCAGAATCTGCATTTTGATGCTCTTTCCAGAAAATACCAAGGCATAGCAACTTTTAAAGCACTATTTCTACTTCAGAAACAACTGGAACTTTGGAAATATTTCATTTGGAAAAGAAGAAATTTATTGAATATTGGAAAGTGAGTTAAATTCATTTTTTCTTTTTTGTCTTAATATGTAAAAATGATCATGATATGGTGGGCTCCTTAGGAAAGAATAAAAACTATTTTAAAAAGATTTGGTTGACATAAGATCATAGGCCACTGAATGCATTACTTGGTGACCTTCATGAAATAATTGCACATCATCATTCTGCTTAATTTATACACAAGCATAACTTCGGAGCAATGAGATAAGAAAAAAAAAAAAAGACATGTGCATCTTCAAGTTGAAACGTTAAGAAGCAATGAATACTTCAACATTTTTCTTTTTCTTGCTTGTGAAATCAAGATGTATATGTCAAGGTATAAATTAGAACAACCTCATAGAGTCTGCAAAGAGTATACAGTATAGTGTGAACCAGAAACACTTCATCCTAGCTATGTTCTTTGTGTTTATTTGTTTGTTTATTTTAAACCTCTGAAATGTGTAGGCTATTTATTACCAGGCAGCATAACCAGGGTTACAAGAAGAAAAGAGTTTTCTGAAACAAGTTTACAGAAATGCACTTTTTCTCTGACAAATTAGAGGAGGCTTTGCAATCAATTTGATATAGGTTTAAATTCCAACTTCATTTCATTTCATGAATGTTTGATAAGTTTCTTTTCTTTCATGAAAGCAATAGTTTTCTGTAATCCCAGCACTGGAAAAGCTGAGGCGAGACCACAACTCTTAGACCACTCAGAATCACATAGCAAGATATGGATTCTAATTATAATAGTGAGAGTGAGGACGACAACGATGATGATGGATGAAGAGGAAGGGGAGGTAGAAAAGAAGCAGAAAATGTTGAGTGCAGTGATTTGCAAACATTCTTCTGGAGCTTCAGTATTTTTTTAGTGGTACTTCAGGAATCATAATGAACTTCCAAGAGGAAATAGAAGGTACATGACTCCAGGTACGCGGTCTCCTATCAACTGCTGTAAATCACTTGAAGGTTTTCATACATTTAATAATATTTAAATTTATCTGAATAAAATGTCCAAAAAAAGAATGGGATGTGAGAATCAGTGCTCTGGAGAATTTATTTTTTGGGTGTTTTTGGGACAGCTTCTTACTCAGTAGTGCAGGTTGGCCTTGAATTCACTATGCTGGCCTTGAACTTGTGGCGATTCTCCTGCCTTGGTCTTCTGAGCGGTGGAATTAAAGTGTGCATCACAACGCCCGGTCTACAGAGAATTACTTGATGGAAGTGTTGTAAATATTTCAATTAAGTGCTCTAAAAATTTCAGTTGAGCATAGATAAGCAAGCAATATGTCTTCATTCTCCCAGACAATTCTGATTAGTTAATCAATAATTATTTCCTCTTTTACCTTTTCTTACTGTCCAATTTGGATAATGAATTATAAAGCTACCCTAATAAAAAGTTGAGCTTACTGTCACTGTGAATAATAATAATAATATAGTTAAAACATACAGCAGATTTCACAAACTACTATAGCTTTTTTCTTTTAAAATATAATTATTTTTAAGATATAGAGTGGTAAATGGCCTTTCACATTCATTTCAGCTTTAAAATTCTAGCACAACACATGTACTAGCAATAACATAGTAATATCCTCTTTCTTTAAAGAATGAAGAAATTGATATTGCTAACAACAATTAACTTGGGTAGCACTGAATATAGAGAAACCATGGGTAATAAAAATCATTTTATCATTTGAGGGCACTATGTGTTTCTAAGAGATATGGTGTATACTTCAAGAATGCAGGAGTCCATTAAATTCAAAAGTCTTTAGGGTTGCAGTAAAAAGTCAATTGCACAACTAAAGAAAATTAAAAATAGTATTACAATCAATCAAGAAGTAAAATCATCAAATAGCAGTGTCATAAAATTTGACTTAAGACAAAAGTCCTAAATGTAAGGAACATATTCAAAGTCTGTTCTATTTCTTTGTAATGGAGACAGGCAATTCCAATGATTTCATCTATATCATCAGTGTTACAGTAAAGAACCCACCTGCTACATTCCTGACAAGAGTTTTGTTTCTTAGATACTTAGACAATCAAAAGGGCAGCTTCAAAAATGTGGCTTTGCACTAGCAGCTGTCCAAGTTATTTGTACTTATATTATTTGGTTTTAGTGGAAAGCGTTTGGAAATTTATAAAAAATTGACAATCACTGACTAAAATACAATTCATTTCCTGTCATTAGTGTCTCACTTAGGAACCATAATGATATTTATGTTTAATTTTTTACATATGTAAGACCATTTGACTTCTAGGGAAATCATTTTAAAGTGCAATTTCAATTTAATTTTTTTTATTTTCAAGAGAAAAATAAAAAGAACAATGAAACAGTTTCTTTTTCTTTTTTTATTTAAGACAAAAAAAGACACTGACAAGAAAACCAAAAAGCAAAAGATGCAAACAAACAACAACAACAACAACAAACCCAAAACAGTAACAGTACAGGTTTTCAAAACAAGATGATAGGAATTTAACAATAGTTGTAATATTGCATATTGCTATCTTCAGAGGTATTACTTAGATTACCAAATATAGACATGTAAACTTGACTTAATCCTATGAGTATTAACTGTTCTTTTCCAAGAACTAACACAATTAGTAGTATAGTCATTTTAGCTATTATATATATATATATATATATATATATATATATATATATAATACAAATGTAGTTTCTAAATAAGCCAGTAGGAGAGTAACAATAGTTAATACATTATGCATTGTTATATTCATAATGGTTGTTCAGAGTACAAGATATAGGCATGAAACTCTCCAAAGAATATTAGCACAAACCTTTATTTTCAATGAACTAAGAGACACTAGCTGTATAGCTATATTAACTATCTTGTGTGTATGTATACATATATTTTTCCTTTTCCATTCCTTCCTTTCCCCATTCTCCTATCATAGGTTTTCTTTTCTTTTTGATGGTTTCTTCTCTATTCCCAATATCTACTGTACATTTTGGATCTTATTTACTTGCTCAGTTTCTCCCACTAGTGAGACAAATATGATGTTTACATTTGTAAGTCTGATTTATTTCACTTATGAGTATGGTCTTGAGTTGCATTCATTTACCTATAAAAGTCTCAAGTTTATCTTTTTATGACCCTATATATATGACATCTTTTGTTATCCATTCCACAGTTGATGGGTATTTGGGTTCTTTCTAAGATTTAGTTATCACAAATTGTGCTACTCTAAACATGGGTGTACATATTTCACTGTGGTATGATGTTTTAATTATTCTGGGAAGATACCCATGGAGAAATTGGAATTTAGTTTTTATGAGGAAGTCATCCTAAATCTAAAAACATTAATGGAGTATATAATACTGTTAGGGCATTTCGGCACAATAGAGAAGCAGGAGATATCCAAGGGAGGAATTTATTGGGGGCTGAGTATGCCCAACTGGTGTGGTTGAACTACTTCCTCTGCCAGGAATGGAGGGAGCGGGAGTTATATGATCCTTGACCTGAAGGAGACGGCACCTGGGGCAAGCACTGATGATGTGTACCAGACTGGTGGGAATTCCGTTGCACATAGGAGGAAGATATAATCAGGACTGAAGGGGAGGGAGGGGCTAGTGGTCAGGCTAGACCACTGCCATAATGTCCAGTGATTTATATTAGGACAGAAACCTTTCAAATACAACTTAGAATCTTCCTGTTAGAGTTTTAAAGTGTTACAATTTCAAGAATCACCTGAGTATATTTAGGAGTTTGTAATACAGATTGTGAAGATCAAGTATTGTAGGGTATCTTATTAGGGGAGACATTAAACTCAGATCCCAACATAATAGAGCTTATTTAAGTACTTCACTTTGTCATTTAATTGGTGTTGCCCAATATATACCAAATTTTAAAAATGCATTCTTTTATAAGCATTGTTGTTTTGGGGAAAAGACAAAACTAAATGTAGCCTGAAAGAAACCAATGAACATTTTGCTAAGTAGTTAAACATCATGAACTTTCAGCCTTACTTTTAAGAAGTGTACACAAAGGCAAGTGAGCACAGAATGAAGTTTAAGTATTTAATATAATCATAAATTTGACAAAATAATAGCCTCCTATGAGCAATGGGATTTGGGAGTAAATCTAATCTTCTCCGTGATAGAACATTATCTGTATATATTATTCATGGAAATAGACAATTTTCAAGGATTTCAAACCATAAATGCAAGGCAGTATCAAAAGTCTAAAGCTCAGACCTTGAGTTCTCATCTGATAGAAAGTTTAATCATGAAATCAATATTTTGTGAAGAAAAATTCTAGCGAGCTGTGTGCGCCTGGGGAAAATATTTCATGGCTCAGTGATCCTACTTAGTAAGTGAAAATCACTGAGGCATAACCTGAGAAGGAAGTTTGTGAAATAAAACATTCAGCTGTTTTTACAAGATATTGGGCAATGCAAATTATTTTGTCTAACCACTGTGATTTTTAAAAGCTCAAATGTCTATATAATGGCTCATCAGGGTAACATAACGTGTATTTGTATGTGTTCTTTATCTTCTTGAGTTTACTGACATCTAATTTCATTTTTTAAGTTATTCAGTGTTAGTACTGAAACATATTAAATTAAGTTTCTAGCAGAAATTTGTATGGAGAAAATAATATGTCACATTCATTACTATTATTATTATTTTGCTACTGTTCTTTTCTTTAAAGAGAGGACAGAGGTTTCCAAGAACTAGAACTGTCCTGTGAGCATCCATACATCACTGAACAAGGAGGATTGACACTCTTTCCACACCTCGCACAGGAATTTCCTGTAGTTCTATTCAGAGGCCCCCCAGCCTGCCACAAAGGACTACAGAAATGAAGTTCTTGGTTTTGCCTAGTACCTTTGGGTCATGAATTTCTCCTTTCTACAAATACAGCAAAGTAATCAACGCATTTTTTTTGGTAAGAATAAAAATCGCAAGGTTTAAAATATGAAAAAAATGATATAAATAAAGTCTTTTTAGAAAAGATGCCACTTACTATGAGGAAAGGACAAAAAATTAAGGAATGAGTATTCTCTTTCTAAGTAGATCTGTGACAATGTTAACAGCATAAAAGGAAAATGTACAGCTTAATCTCTCCCCCAGCCATGAAAACGAGAATGAGGCACCTTGGAAACCAATACTAACCAACTACAACCACATATCCGTTTTAGGACAATAGCTGACTATGCTAAACAGTGCTAGGTTAATGCAAAATAGAAATTGACATTTTGAACAAGACCTGGGCAGGGACATGTTTCAGATAGGCACAAACAAATGCAATAGTCTGTTTTCTGAAATTATACTTTCAGCAAACCAATATCTGCTCAAATAGCTGCATTAACTGCCAGGGAACATTTATCCAATATTACATTATACACTTCATCTTCATAAAGGTGAGGTTTCAGCTGACCAGCCATGATCTTTGTCATAATATTAGATGGTTGCATTTAACTGAATGAAAGTACACAGATGGCATTTTGAGTGGGGCATTGAGGACACTAAAAATCTCTTGGTGAAGTGATCCTTGAATGTTTTTTAAAAAGTGTAATTCATAGAGCTCACTTTTCAGCTACATGTGGAGAACCAAAAAAGTTAAAAGGCTAAAGTCTTCCTCATGCTCCTAATTTTGACACATCTCACTGGTCTTTCCAACTCCCTTGATGTGGAAGGCTAAGTTCAAGTTGAGCATCCAGGAAAGTTAATTGCAATGCTATCTTAATGTCAGACCAATACTTTAGCATACTGACATTGGCTCTGCAAGATAAAGCAGTGTGTACAAAATATGCAGAGCAACAAAATTGGAACACTATGCTATTATTTCAGTTGGTGTAGGCATTTGAGCTGCAAATGGCACACCCTAATTACTCTGTTCACTCAAAAATAGTCATTTGTTCAACTCAAATAGACACATGAATAATATAACTGTAACACAATCCACTGTGTATCATTAAACTGTACTCCAGACAGTAATATCTTAAACTTGGCCTTTTCTGGCCTGACTTTTAACCCTGAGTTGAATATTCCTTTTTTGTCTTTTTAAAGAATCCTATAGTAGGTGTTGGGGATGTAGCTTAGTGATAGAGCACTCACCTAGTGTGTGCAAGGCCCTAGGTTCAATCCCCATCACTGCAAAAAAAATTCCCATAGTGTTATTCATTACATTGTTTTGTATTTTTATACTGTGATTTATCTCTTCTTTGACTAAAACAGCGAGAATACTAATTTTTTCTGTGTAAATTTGTATCTGCATGATTTTATCCAGCATCTGGCTTAGAGTGAGTATACAATAAATGATTGTTGAATGAATGTGTAAAATAATAAACAACATGTTTGTTGTTCTTACTCTGCTAATCCAAGGCTTTAAAAATCTAATCTTGGGCAACCCACTCGGGACCCCTTCTGTCTCTCTCTCAGACAGAAGCTCTCTTTTTCTCAATAAATATATCCTGCTCTTTAAAAAAAAATCTAATCTTTCCCTTGATGGAATTGTCACCCTCTACCACCACTTGACAATGTCAGTTACCTGATGTACAAGAAAATAAGCAGAATGTGGAAACAACTGCTACCCATCTGACCCTTTTTTTAAATAATTTCACACATAATGTGAGTTATCACTATCAAATATTTTTCTAATTTTAATTTTTATCAGTACGTGTGTGCTCTACATGGTTATATTGATTATGGAAAGTTGGTACACTAAGAATATACATATTTATTCTCTTTACATCCCTTTTTCTCCCACTCCACTCCCCCCATTTCTTGTTCACCTTCCCATTTAAAAAAATATCTACCGCCTGGCTTTCTCTTGTCTATCTTTTATTTTGGTCTTTAATTATTTATGCTTTAAACTTTTAATGTATGAGAAATCATGTGATATTTAAGCTTATGTGTTTGAATAATTTCACTTAAATTATTGTCTGAAGTTGCATTCATTGTTCTAAAAATGAGGCACATCTATTCTTTATAGCAATGTATTACTCTGTTGTTCATGAACACTATATTTTCTTTAACTAGTCATCTGTTGATGGACCTATAGATCACTTCCAAGATTTAGCTGTTATCAGTTGTGTTGTTACAATCATGAATACATGTGTATTTAATATTATTTTGAAATAATCTTACAATTTCTGTTTTTTCCTGACAAGATTCCTAGGAAATTAGCTTCAGATCTAAGATCTAAAATTGTTGATTTGTCACATTGGACTGGTGAATACCTGGTGTTTCTCATCTTGGCTGCACAATTCCTGAGATGTAGCTGTCTGAGACTAACTTTACATCTAGACTTGTATTTGCTTCCTAGCCAAGTATGGTTAAAGTCATTTACTAATATATTGAAGAAGCATTTTCTTTTAAAATTTTTTATGTTATCTTTATGCCAGTGAATGCCCAGTGATTCAACCAATAATATACGTTGATATCAAGGAAAACTTACTAATTACCTGCTTATGAAACAAAATATACAGGCACACCTCGCCATCTTGACTTGTATCCTTTTCAGAGAAAAATATATTCTTGAAAGGATCATTTGATCTCTTTGTTTAAAGTCCTATTTTATGCAAGACAAAAATTGCATCTGGTTTAGAAATGAGTGAACTGAAATTTTTTTGAGGTATCCCATGAACCTGCACCGCACAGAGCCTGTACGGAAATCCAGGCACACTTCATTTTTAAAATTCCTCAAAGATCCTTCAAATAACATTCCATCCAGGAAAATAACTTGCTATGTTTAAATTTTACTTGGGCCACAAGAAGATACTATGCAAGTCATTTTGTTCTTCAAGGATTTCTCTATGCTATAATAACAATATAGTAGGTTTCTGATACGAAAAATAGACTTTTTCTCTAATATGTCAAGTTATTGGAATGTGAATAAAATTGAAAAGACTTTTGAAAATATTTATTTTTTTCAAAATATGGCTTATCTTTTTAGCACATGTGTCCCTGTTATTTTTATTGACATGATTTATATGGGTAAAGAGCTTCTTACATGCATAAAAAACCTTCACTTTAGGTCATGCTTACTATCAGACTTTTGTGTTTAATTGTTATTCATTTTACATGTCTCTCATAAACCTGATCAGGTTGTTTTCTATGAAACTATCTTAATTTAATGAATTCAGAAGCTATCTCAAAATGGATTTTGATATACAGATACAATAAACATTTATTTAAGCTGATATCATAAAGTCAAAGCAAATGTCATTTAAAAAACTTATGACACGACCTTTTGAAGCAAGGCTAACAATCTCATACCAAAATGTGTGATATAGAAAACATTATTTTTCATTTGTCACAATCTACAACCACACACATGCCATTTATATTTGAAAAGGTCAAAATGAATGGTAGATGGCTTACTAACATTAACATCCACTAAATTTAAATTAGATATTTTACAAGTGCATCATTAAATTTTTTAATGGTTAAGGGTCAATTGATAATACATATGAAGTTTTCCATTCTAAAATTATCATGGCCATGTGCAATTGACTGTGACAGAAATCGGAAAAAAGTTTTTGTCTCAGAATTTTTCAACTAAATAATAACTGAGGCCCTCATGAAAATATGTCTAGACACAATCCTGCTTAATATATAGTGCCTATAGTATTGTTTTAAGTCTTAATCTTTAAAATATCATGACAAAGTCATGCTCTGGTCAGGTGATTATAAAAAAAGGCATGGATCGGTTGTGGGCCAACCTTTTCATGTAAAGCACCAGTTACTTTGTATTTTAGACTTGGTGGATTTCTTAAGTCTGAAGTTATAGCATGAAAGCAGCTATAGAACATAAAGAATTGTATGTAGCTATGTTCCAACAGAACTTTATTTCAAAAGTAGATAGTGGCTGGATGGGCTGCAGTTTGTCCCCTGATGGAACACAAGGATTTCACAGTTTTGGTAGTTAAAAATTCTTCTGAAACTTTAATGTGTAAATTACTAAATAATCTATTGTGAACAATATTATCCATGGACTTGAAGAAGAGGCGGTCCATCACATTTTCACCAAGTTTTTATTTACCCACACCTTTTTTGGGAGAACAGTATTTCTATGCAGTATGCTAAGGTTCTTTGTAGTTAAAATGAGTTTCAGAAATACTGGATTTAAAAAAGCATAGCAAGTTTTTCTGGAACCAGATTTAGGATATCTTTTAATGTAATAAAATGCACCATGAATCTTCAAAAGGGGAACGGAAATGTTTCTAAATTTGTTTTACATAAAAATAGCCCTTTCTTTTTATTGTTAAATTTTTTCCCATGAATTGCTATTTGTGATACAGGTAGCAAGAAATTTACTTTTAGTTTAATTTGCAAAGAGCAAATAGTAATTTATTTAATTATTAAAACATTAATTTAGTGTTATTGTTTCAGTTTTTTCTTTATAGAATTTGAATTGGCAAGAATCCATGTCAGTTCTTAAGAAAATTGTAAGGTATCTCATAATATATGACATAGAATTTTTGTCTTTATGGAAGCATTGAAATTGCAGTAAGATAGAAAACAATTAAAATGAGACAAAGTGGTCAGCACATTCCTTTCAAAAACTTCACAAGTAGCAGTATAGCTGTCCTAGCCTTGTCAAATATATCCTCACCATTAATAATTCCGTGCTACAGCACTGTTGGATATTTACATAAGACAACTTTTAGATACTTTCCATTGTAAGTAAAAGCAATTTTATTGGTATAATATAAATTAAATAAAGTATACCCAGAAATATTCACATGAGCTTTTCAAAATTCAATTCCTGAACTTTTAATTTTTGTAATAATTCATTTCAAATAGAATTACATCACATAATAATTGTTCTATTAGAAATTTCCTTCATAATGACTCCTGTAAAGATACAACACTTTTAGAAAAGAGCTCTTTTTCACAATCATAAAATGCCACCTTATGCAAAAGATATTGAATAATATGATGTAAAAAATGACATTTTGATTACAAGTTCAAGTTAAAATATACATATTTTTGTAATATAGTCATCTTCATTTAGATAATATGTAGGGCAAATTGAAATAACACCGTATGTATGCATCAGCTCATAAGAGTCTGATATGTAATCAAGGATGAGGGTTAAACAGGGAGTATCCTTTGTGACTTCAGTCCCTTGTACAAATGTAACATTGCTACATACAGGAAAACCTTGGTTTGCAAGCATAATTTGTTCTGGAGACACACTTGTAATCCAATGCACTTGTATGTCAAAGTGAATTCCACCATAAGAAATAGTGAAGACTCAGATGATTAGTTCCACAACTCAAAAATATTCATATAAAATTATTATAATATTGAAATATAATACAATATAGTAAAGAAAATACAATTGGCAAGAATCCAACATGAAACATAAACAAATTAATGTGAACTTTCCTTTAAAAACTTTCATGGCTGGTGCAAGGGAAATAAGAGAGGAGGAATTTTTGTAGGATGACTTTTCACTATCACTAACAGAATTCCTGCTATCAATTGGCTGAATGGAATGTTTTTCTTTTCATGTAATTTTGACAAGGAACCTGTTCAATGACACTTGCTTTCACCTTCTTTTGAGGATTTTATGGAAATGTAACATTGCTTTATCATTAAACAGATTCATCTTTCTTACAGCTACATCATCATTTGGGTGGTTTTTTGCTACAAAATTTTGCACATTTTACACAGCTGCATAATCTCATTTGAAGTAAGTGATTCCTCAGCCTTTTTCTCCTTCTTCTCTGCAAATGATATCTACTACATAATCTCTTACTGCTGGAAGATGCGATCACCCACATCCCAGAGAGAGAGAGAGAGAGAGAGAGATTTTTCACTAGTTGTGATCATGTGACATTCAACATCATGTACTTCTCATATGGCAAGACATCACTTTTTCATCAAGTTAAAATTTATCGGAAGTATTTTTGCTTCTTGCAGAACACTCACAGAACAAGTTACTTGCAATCCAACGTTTTTAGTGTATTTTGAAATACTCCTAGTTTAACTTTGTCTTTATTGGTTTTCAATGTGGAACATATTTTTATATATTTTGAATGCACAATAAGCAAAAGCTCCTAAAATATTTTTTGGAGAAAAATGGAGCAAAAATAAGACTAAACTTTCTACTGAGTGATTCTCTCACACTCCTTAGTCACCAATTACTATCCATAGTCAGCTTGTCTATTCCTTTTTTTTAATTAAAGCATTCTTGTATTACTTGCATTATTATGCACATATAGTTAAGTGTATGTTTAAATTATTCTTTACTTCTTATATAAACTTATTTTCTTCTTTGTTTTCATTCCGCTTACATTTGCTTGAACTTTTTGGGCTATAATGGAAGGTTTTCTTACTTTACCCATACAATGACTGAAAATATTTTCTACTGTGAGTTTTATTCAGTGGTAAAGGAATTAAAATCATTGAATTGAGAAATATAATATGTTTTTTCCATTAATTTTATTTCTATTAATACCTAGCAAATATTTCCAGTTAAGTGAGATTTTATAGAAAATAGAAATTGTATCTCATATTTCATAATATTCTCATAGGTAACAGTATTTTGTAGGATACCTGGAAGATAGATGAAATAATTAATGTTCTTCTGGAAACAAATGACAGGAATTTCTTATGGCTTATATTACTTTAGGATTTTTATTTTGAAAAATACCTAATCTTTCTGCAAATTCTTCTTTATGATAAAAAGAAGCCAAAATTACCATAATTGAAACAAAATAAAGCACAGTGGGGGGCTGGGAATATTGCTCAATGGTATAGTCAGTGACAGAGTTCTTGCTTTGCAAGCACAAGGCCCTGGGTTTGATCACCAGCACGAAAGCAAAAAAAAAAAAAAAAAAAACAAAAGCACAATATATGTGTTCAAAGAATTTGAGTTTAATTTCTACCATATCAACAATAATTTCTGAAAGTACAGTGACTATTAAAAGTTTAGTTAACTTTCTAAGTATTCACTTTCCTCATCTTTAAAATTATACAAATAGAACCAGTTTTCTCACATTTTTGTTACCACTAAATGAGGTCATGAGTATGCAGAGGTAGAAGGAAAATGTAATGTATCTCCACATTCTGCATAGACAATAGGTACAAAAACTAACAAAGAAAAACGTATGAAAGAAAACAGTAACTTAAAAAAAGTTCAAAGAGTAAAGGTGTGAAGAACTACTTAGAGTTGTTCAAGGGAAATGCATGTGTAAACTGAATGATGCCTTGGGGGCTATTAAAAGTATAGATCAATGAAACACATTCCAAGTCCCGTTGAATATGTGGAAAAAAAACCAGGAGTATTGTATGTAGAAATAGGACTATTTTAGGGAAGAGAACGGAGGCACATTTGTCAAATGCCATGAATTTATTTTAAGTTAGCTTTAAAGGTAAATTGACATATATCAGAATGATCATTACACTGTAATAAGTATTTCAAATTTATTTTGGTAAAGAAGGCAATAGATGGTGTAAGCCTCTGGGCAGTAGAATCTCTAGAATGTCATGACTAATACAGTATTCATTAAAAGAAAGTGAAGGTGGAATATAGATAATTTCAAGGTTGCCTGGAATGTGATGCTGATAAAAGGAAAGAGCAAGAGTCAACAGAAATGGAGGTATATTTCAATCTCATAACTGGAAAAACAAAGATTAATATACTACATTAAATATATCTAGAAAATCACATAATTGAAAAACACTTATAAATTCAATAAAGTCATACATTGAAACCTATCTGGGTTTGAATTAAGTAATAATATCTTTTTAGTATATTTCCCAATGAAAAGCACTGTGAAAAATAAGGTTCTCTAAGACGTTAAATTTAGGAGTTAAAGTAAAAGGTTATTCATTATGCTTAGTTTAGCTTGTTTTGCTAATTGCAATAGTATAAGAGTGGCTTTAAATTTCTACCTCTGAAAGAACTTCAAGAATCATAAAATAGTGCAGATGAATTCTGATATCATTAAATTCAAATTCATTTTATAGAGAACCAGAAGACGTACAGAGCAAGCTCTTCAATAGCAGGATTGGTAATTTTTTCAAAGTATAGTATGAAACCTTTGTTTTCTTGTAGAAAGCATCACAGTGTATAACAAAAGGTACAGAAAAGTCCTTAGTATTAAGAGAATTCAGGAATTCTTCGACTCAGCCTCCTAATAATTCATAAGGTGGGTTGTAAATACTTAACCTAGGATCTACAAAGTTTATGCGGTTAGTAAAACATGTAGGTTCAAAATGAATCAATCTTGTCTCTGGGAGTGAACACTGTACTAAAATAAAATATACAAAAATTTGATGTCATATACCTGGACATTTTATTCTCAAAACATCAGAAATATGAATGCAGAGAAACAAAGAAACGAAGGCTTTTTCTAGTTGAGATCACCTAGTATAAAGAAGAGACAATTCTAAAAAAATTATTGAGAATTTTTTAAAAAGAATCTGTCAATAGCAGAACAGCAGGCAATAAGGCTGAGATAAGTGAGATCCCAAGTGGCCCTTGCTCTTGTGTAGGAAAACTTACCTTGCTGTAACTCAGTAAACTGATGTCTGGCAGAAATATTCATTTTATTTTTGGGCAAGCTATTGTGGCTGTCTTCTGGCTAAGGAGGGAAATGAAGAGGAGGAAACAGCATGAATGAAGTCCAAGGACTGTATATGGAATGACCCCATTAAACCCCTAATCAAGGAATGAGCTGGACATCTACAGCATCGTCAGGCTTCTGAGAGGGAAACTGCTATGGAAATGGAAGAGAAACAGATGCATTAGAGGCCATTTAGTTGTAGGAATATCAGAAACCTAACTAACTCAGACTTTGTTATCATATACATAATCAATATCATAGTTATCTAAATGAAATACTAGAAGGCAGTATCTGAAAAGTTAAAACGATATCCTAGAGTAAGGCCTATTTTAGACTCTTCCTAAAAAACAAATAAATTAACTGTGTAAATAAATAAGTAAATAAATAATTAAAGCTTTACAAAGCTCTGGTAAGACGTTAAAGGGAGAAAATAGTTGAATTTGAGTCATTTGGTATTATTGCTATTTAGGAAACACTTGGCATTTTATGAACCTACCCTAAGGAAACTGAAAAACCAAGACTATACAAGTTTCAGGTTATAAACTATTAAATAAATGATCTTCTAGAAGAAATACAAACATAAAGCAGAGATAGATTATATAAATCAGAGTCTTTACAAATTTTCAGTAATTTCCAATAAGAAAAGTGACAAATGTAAAGCACATAAAATTTTAAACCAATCTATTCAATAATCACATTATGGAATAATTGTCTAACCACTTCTGTTAAAAGACAGATACTCTGAGATTGCTAAAAGACCAATAATCAAACATTTACCATTTATAAAATGAATACTTTCAAAATATCAAATAAATTTAAAGTACAATAAAAGATATAACATGGAAACTGCACTAGAAAATATGTTAATGATAAATAAGGTAAGTTTTAAGACAAATAAAAAATGGATGAAGATACTTTAAAATAATAAAGAATTCATTAAAAGAGGAACTTTAAATTTGCATATACATAGATTTTCAAAATTCTGATGCAAAAATGTGGACATTTATGGAGAAATAGACAAATCTCATGTGATAATGTCTCTAAGTGAATGATAGAACAAGTTAACAAAAATAAAGATATGGGAGGAATTAATATCAATATCAATCAACTTTATCAAAT
>RJWT010016382.1:0-19887 GCA_004365215.1 Cuniculus paca | reverse complement strand
CCCCCCTCTGGCTCCCTGTCACATAGGGCATTGTTCTCTCTCCTTTGACTTTCAGACTATGAATTTTCTTTCTAGCTAAATGTGTTTCTTGCATAGAGCATATTGATGGATCCTGTCTCCTGATCCACTAGGCCTCTTTTTCTTTCTATTAGTGCCTTGAGGCCCTCTTGCACTGTATTGTCTCTGCCATGCTATTTTCCTGCCATTGGCTCCCTATTTTTCCTCTCCATTCAATCGACTGGCCCCACTTGATGGTCCCCCTCTGACATTGTTCCTGAGACCGTGGTCCTTTTTTTCTCCCTCTAAAATGTCCTTTAGTAATCTTTGTAGGGTTGGTTTGGTGGTCATGAATTCCCTGAGTTGTTCTTTGTCATGGAAGTATCTTGTTTCTCCATTAATTTTGAAGGAAAGTTTGGCAGGATACGTCAGTCTGGGTTGGAAGTTGTTTTCTTTCAGGACTTGCAATACTTCACTCCAGCCTCTTCTTGACTTGATGGTTTGTGTTGAGAAGTCTGTCGTGATTCTGATGGGTTTTCCTTTCTAGGTGATCTGTTTCTTTTCTCTAACAGCTTTTAATATTCTGTTCTTGAGTTGAATTTCTGGGATCTTGATTATTATATGTCTGGGTGTAGATTTGTTTTGGTTATAGCTAGCTGGAGTTCTATATGCCTCGCTTATTTGAATGTCATACTCTTTTTTTATGCTTGGGAAGTTTTGATAAATTATATCTGTAAATAAGGTCCTGATGTCATTTGTCTTGACACCTGCTTCTTCACTCACATTTTTAATTCTTAAATTATGCATCTTTGAGTTGTCCACCAGCTGTTGAATTGTTACTTCCTGAGACCTTGTTATTTTTAAGAGATCTTTGCTTTCACGGTCATAGGCTGCAATCCTGTCTTCAAGCTTTGAAAGTCTTTAGTTTCCTTCATGTCAACATGCCAGCTATCGAATGAATGTTTAATTTTCTGTATATCTCTTTGAATCTGTTTCATACATTCTAAATCTCTCTTAGCATTGATGCTTTTTAAATAAAAGCTTTTTCTGCCATTTACTGGAAATTTTTCTAAGTATCTTTGTACTAACATCATTTTCTAGAATAATCGTAGAATGTGCTGGCAATTCTTGAGATAGACAGGGACTGGCCAGAATAGTCATGCTCTGTTCTGGGCCCTCCAAAATAGATGTCCTTCAATAATTTAACAAGGTGATTCCTGCTGTCCTTGGGGTGCAAAGTCCAGCATCACCTGTCTTACAGGTGCCTTCAGTTGCAGTGTGAGGGAATCATTTGCAACCAAGACTTAATCTGCCCTTGGGGTGCATTCTTGACCCTTGAGGGACCAATTCAACAGGAATCTTGGGCTTCTATACACCCTTGCTGCCTGTCTATGAGTAGCAAAATTTGTTTACTTATGTGAATTTTCAGTCTCACCAGATTCATGCAAGTAGTAAGAACTGCAACCCAAGGTACAGTGGGCTGAAATGGTAATCGATGCAATTTAGCTGCATCATATAATTTATTTACAAATTCAACACAAGAGATATGACTGAAAATTATGGTGGATCTTTAAAAAAATTACAATAAAAGGCACATTTCAATGAATCTCTTTCAAAACATGTCTGCTGGTTTTGAACACATTTAAATGTGCTCAGGGCACTTCCTAAAGCCGTTCTAGAAGCTCTCTTTCACCAATATCATCAGATATCTTATCCTGGATGCCTCCATAACTTGAATCTATTCAAAATTTTTATTTTTCATGGTCACTTTTACTTTGGGGAAGAATTAGAAGTCATATAGTACCAGAAGCAGTGAATAAGGTGAATGAAGACATTTCAATGCATTTATGAGCCTGTCTTTCTGCTGCATGCACTCAACAGGAGCATTTACTCTATTTTTGAACACACTGTAAACATACTCATGAAAGACTTCCAGAATTGTTTCATAAAGTGACAAGGATGATTGGGTAAGTGTGTTTGAAATGAATGGGAGCATTTTGACGAGTATTAATGGCAATGGTTATTAATGTAATAAAAGTGACTTGTGTTGAAGCTCTCATAATGGGGGAAAGGGACACATCTCTTGTACTGTCCATCAATTTTTACACTCTCATTGCACAAAATTTTCTTCACTTTGTTTTAGAACCTGCAAAATAGAAGCAGAATACTTGTTTGAAACTAAAATGTATCAACCAATGATGTCTTATTTGTAGGAACACTCTTGAAAATATAATCCATTATAGTGAGTTATTTTGGATTTATTTACATTTTAAGAGAATCCTCTGCAAGATAAATTGGCCTAGATATCCTAGATGAATACATTCGGATATGAGTTTATAAGGAAAGTTTCTTAATGCAAGGGAAGTTAGGTTGTAAAAATATTTTTAATACTTTAATTTGAAGGCTCATATATAATCATCTTTGAAATATTTATATCCTCCTAATAACCGAGTGACCTAACCAATTGTTACTGAACACAGTTCTGAAATAATAATAGACTAATGCTGATACAGGAAAAGGTGTATGTTTAAAGATCCTTTAACTGAGTCATATTTTTATTTGAGAGTTTTGCAAAACTAGAAATTGAATTATAGATTAGATATATCTTATTATTTGAACAACTATTTAGTTTTAATAATTCATTCCTAGAATCAAGGTACAATCTTCATAATTTCTTACACTATGTGACTGAGAGTAAGTCACTTAATTATGAAAAATTCAAGGTTTTATTCTAAGTAGTAGATGATCTTGGTAAATTTTACCAACTTCTGATGATGACATCTGCTTATATATGTACATATCTATTCTTCTCTTTCAATTGATTTATTTTGGGTAGTATACATTAGAAGAGTATATTGTGAGGAAAATCAAATTTGTTTCATATAAGGATCATGCATGTATATGTATGTACTTACATTCCAAACATATATGTAAGAATATTTATTTATGGTTAGTATAGACTTGTTTTCTGCAAACATCTGCATTGTTATTGCTCTAATTATGTTTTTGCAATAAAAGATACCACCAAATTACACACTTGCAACAGCAACATTGATTGATTTTGCTTAGTAGTGCACAAGTTGGGTAGTGCTTATTTGTCGCAGGCAACTGAAGCAAATGTAATTTGACTGGGTTGGTTAATCTACCTCCAAGACTGTTCCTCCACATGCGTGACAAGGCGATGCTACTGGTGGATCATGATTCCAATTTAGCCTGTCAGCTGGAGGGTTTAGTTCTTCATCACCAAAGATGCTTCTCGACTTCCTCATCACAGGGTTTCAGTACTCTAAAGGAAGCACACTGAAAAGTGAGAATCTTAATGATCCTATACAGAAACTACAAGGCTTCTTGTGATTTGACAAAGAAAACTCAGGAAGTTCTTTTGACCTCATTCTCTAGATGAAACAAGTGGCAAAACAGCCAAATTTAAGAGGAGAGTTGAGCTCTTCTCAATGGGATAAGTAACAAAGAATTTATGTCCATCTTCAATCTTCTCTCAGCTTCTCTCAAGATTCTTTATGAAGAAATGCCAAATGAGGGTTCTAACTTCACTTCAGTTATTTTCTAAGGTAAATTTAATGATGGCTTTATTTTTACAGCTTCATGTATTGCCTCCTCAAGGGCAAAATGCCTGGGATCTCTAGTGTTCTTCTGACATCTCAGTGGAAAAACCACAATGTTGACTGACAATAGAAACTAGAATCATGAAGTTTGAGTTGAGAACCAGGACCCCACTGACATTTGGACCATGTATATTACACTCTGGCAGAAATCTGTCATCATTTTGCTCATGTTTTGAGACTTTGCAGGTAACCAAAAATAACTGACCCCACAATTGTTGCATTCTGCATGCCTATAATACTAGCGCCATCAAGGTCTGACACAAGCTCAAACAGTAGCTGGGCCCTCTTGTATCATGGATCTAGAATCCTCCATATACCTCTATGGCTGAAAATATGAACCAAGTCTTGGCAAACCAATTCTTTAGGTGGCCTTTCTTGAGCAGAGTCCTCTGGGGTTTTCTTCTCCAATAAATGTAATTCACTTTTGAATTCTTGAGCTGAAGAAGAGAGGGATAATAAAGATTCCTGGATGATCTCAAGGGATTTTTCATATTGTTCTGGTGCAAAGTACTTTCAATGCTAATCTTTTCAGCACCAAGCACTCCTCTGTTTCAAATCTGTAGGGTCTTTCTTTCTAGGGAAACTGAAAACTTTTCAAATTGTCTTTCTTTTTTAAACATAAACTTGATTAAAAGCTACTCACAATACACATGCCACAGTCTGAACACTGAACTGCCTTGAAATTGCCCCCTCCAGCTTAATTAGTCCACTGTCCTTAATCTTGCAAAATCTCAAAACATGAGCAAAATGTAGATGAATTTTCTGTCAGGCTGTAATGCACTTGGTATCAAGTCCAACTACTAACTTTCCCAACCGAAACCTCCTGAGCCTAGCTTTTAATGTTAGTGCTTCTATCAACATTGTGGACTTCTCAGCTCAGATCATAATTTCCTACCATTGTTGGTTTACAGCATTTCATGAATTTTCTGCCTAGTATCTCCAAATCTTTCCAAACTCCTCCTGTGCACCGTCCCAAAGCCTTCTAATCCACGTGGTCAAGTGAAGTCACAGTACCACTCTACTACTGGTACAAAAATCTGTCAGTCACTTTTCTGTTGCAGATTCACAATATCTGACATTCAAAATTTAAGAGGTTTATTTTGACTCATGGTTACAATCCAGTCAGCTGGATCTAAATCAGAATCAGCATGGTGGAGGGGCTTATGAGAGCAAAGTTGCTTATCATGGTGGCCAGTAAGCAGAGAGAGAAGGAAGAAACCTGGAAAGGAGATATACCCTTCCAGATCATAGCCCACAGTGACCCACCTCTTCTGACTTACTCCATCTCCTAACACCATGTCAGATATATCATCCTCATCATTAATCCCATCACTTTCCAAAAGCCCTACCTAGGAGAGAATGAGACCTTTAGGATGACATTCTTTATCTAAACCATAACATCATCAAAAGGAATTAAAATTAGGACTTTCTTTCTCCCAAAGTCTTCTATGGCAGGGTAACAAGCAGAAACACCTGGATTTGAGAATAAACAAGGTTCTTTTCTTTGGCATGCAAAATATACACTAAGTAATGATAAATATAAAGCAAATTGCAACTTAGCTAATAACCTATGTAGCTGTTTCTTCCTCCTGTATGAAATCTTCAAAAGAATGTGATACACAGTAGCCAATTTATTTTCACCTATATTATTCACTAGTTTTGTTATTACACAGGCACACATCCAGAGAATTATATTTACTTACTCCTTTTACACTCATCCTATGAAAATGCAGCAGGCTATTTTGTGCAGTTTAACTAAAATAGTCCTGCTGAAAAAGGCACTTCCTAGAGTGGGATTTCATATTTCATGCAGATCCCAGACACTAAATAAATAATGCATACATTTCTCCTGTCTGGATAGGGTGATCTTTCACCTGTGAGGCTGCCCTTCCAGGAAATCATTGTCACTTCACTTGCAGTCATGCTCTTCTAATTTTTGAAAAGGTTAGCATAGTTTTATCTTTAATAGCCACTTGATCATTGCACCGATTAACAAGTCATGTTGGACACATTAGTCAGGGAAGCCCAGCGATCCATTGTGAGGTCTTTATAGCCTTCCCCCAGACTGCTCAGCAGCACGCTGATGAGTATTTTCATGCTGCTATCCCCAAATTACATATGGGAATTGGTATGTTGATTAAGCATGAGTCCATTGGTTTTTAATCAGATTTAGAGAGCTTGGAAGAGCACAATCCACAAGTCTTTAGTTTTCCCACGCAGTAGATTTATCATTCTAATCACAACATTCTTCATAGAGACCTATTAGATCTTCCAAAGGCTCTTTTTGATCTGGGATACCTGTGATTTATTGTAGTAAAAGCAGCACTCCTGAGTTAATGCCTGATTGTAATTTAGGTAACATTGACCTAGAGTAAGGATAAGATATATAATGGATATTTTAGAGATTCTTTCAGATAGCTGGTACTATAATAAGTAAAATATAGTGAGAGGAATAATAAATTGTACTATCATAAAGCAGACTACTTTTTTAAGATTCTCAACAAAATGAAAATCTCCAAGGCTCATCTTACTACCACTGACCTTACACACATTTCAAACCTCAAGACATACTTCAATAACGTTACTATAGAGTAGGTCTGGGGAACTGCAGCCTGTGGAACAAATCCGATCCTATATTTTGTTGAAAACAGCTTTGTATTGCAACACAACCACATTCATTCATGCATGTGTTTTTCTATGCTACTTTCATGATAAAATTGCAGAGCTAAATAACTGTAACAGATGCCAAAATCAAAAAAACTGTGAAATATTTTTACTCTGACTTTTTACAGAATATCTTTAACAATTCTTCCGAAGATATTAGTAGCAAGAAAAGCAGTACATTGAGGAAATAATCTCTCTTTATATGTGCATTTTAAAGGAAATTTAAACAGTTCAATTAAATTTTTCTTTTACAAAGCATATCACTACTGTAATATTAAAATAGATTTTTTCAAATATGTATTTTACCACCATATTTAAAATATTAAAATTGATGTAAATTTGACTGGATTATTTAAATCTCATTCGACTTTTCATTGTGAAGTGCAGTACCTGAACCGTGCTAGTACAGATACTCAGAAGAATGTGGGAGTAAATCAGCACTTATGCTGCAGAGAGTTAGGCATATTTTATTTAAAAAAAAAAGAAATAAAGTTCCTTATTGTTAGCTGGTGGTTTTGCTCACTTGATTCTTTACACTAAGGGTAAAATGAAGGACACAGAACCTAGTTTCATTTAAGGCTTTCTGCAAAAATGAATTTTATAATGAAAGATTGAAGTAGACTTTTCTCAGGTGGTTTATTCACCCTTCAGGAAATCATTATCGTCCTCAGTATTTCTATCTCTCTCCTTGGATTTGTCATTGGCATCCAAAACATTGCCTAAGAGTTTTACATTACTGGAACAATGAAGATCAGGTACCTCCTTGTCAGCTTGTACTCGTTTGCCAATTTCACAAGGTGGGAGGAAGACGTGCCCGTCACCATTTCTTTAAAAAACAATACTTTGTTAAGTATTAAAACTTACAAAAGTTTTGTAATTTGATAAAATGCTATTTCATTTATATGAAAAGAGAATAAATTAAAAGAATACAATATAACATTATAAAGAACATTACAGGCATATATATGTAAAATTATAATGATGAAATACAGTGCATCTTGACAGTATCTGATGTGATAATATTTTAAGATTGTCTCATAGTCAGATTTAAAGGTTAAATGAGTGAGGAAAATTTAGCAAGGCTAAAAATGATAAAATAAAATTATCTGACATTAATCTTACTTTCAAAGAATAGGTAGAATAATTTCTTCATTTTGTCAACTCATGTGCCTATAGGTAATTTTTAACTGATGGAAATATGAGTCTGAAAACATGAGTTGTTAATTTTAGTTTCTTTAAATATGGAGAGAAGGTGATAATTACACATACCTCACTTGATTATTGTGAGTAAAATTTTTGCAAATCAAGTGGTAGGTTGATACCTAGTACATAAATAGCTTCAATTAGTAGCAGATAATGACATTATTATTTTTATTATTATTCTATCAGAGTGCTCTTTGAAAATAATAGATAAACACAAAGCATAATTGAACAAATTTCGTACTCTCAATTACAGATCAATTACATATTTTAATTTATGAAACTACTGTAATCAAATATTAAAAATAGCATCTAGATATTTAAAATTATGCATTCCTCACACATGAATAGAGATCTGAAAAATAATTGACTTTACCAGTATTTTAAAAATGATTAAAAAGGTGATCAGGAGACCAATTAGATAATCAACTTTTTTTTTGCCCCCAGCACCAGGGATTGAACTCATGACCTTGCACTTGCCAGACAGACGCTTAGGCCACTGAGCTAGATCCCCAGCCCTTGTCTTTTTGAGACAGGGTCTCACTATGCCAGGCTGGCCTTGAGCTCACTTTGTAGCCCAGGCTGGTCTCAAACTCACGATTCTCTTGTCTCAGCCTCCCGAGTGCTGGGATTACTGACATGCACCACCACGCCCGGCTTCAACTATTCTTTTTACACTATATACACACAGCTAATATACAGTGGCAATAATACTTAAACTATCAATAAGTAAGCCAATGATAAGCACTATTTTATTTCAAGTTTATTTCAAAAATCCATATCTTTTCACTTTATAGTAATAGTCACACATATGATTTCAAGTATGTATAATAATTTCAAATTTTGAAAAGAAACAGACCTAAAAAATAATTTCTAATGATTAAGAACTTCTGATTGTGGGTTAAAAAATTTAAGCCAACTACTTCATCTTTAAACTTCTGTACTTTTTTAGCTCACTCATCAATGCTCATGCTATACTTAAAACCTATGATTAAAGTACTGTACTTACATATCATCATGAAGGCCAAATTAATTCATTATTCAAAAATAGTTTCCAGGAATGTTGCCAGTGCAATGGCAGTATAAGAAGATCCAAGAGCCTAAACATTCAGGAACAAATCAAAAAACACCAGAAACTGGTTGAATTAACCTTATAAGACCCTAAAAAAAATCAGTGTACAGCAAATCGAGGAATCATCCAATCCAGAGAAACTCAAAGATTGACTCAAAACAAAAACTATATATACTACAAAATTAATGAAAATAAAGCAACATACCACCGCAAAAGTAGTATTAAGGGAAAATTTATAATTGTAACTACTTACAAAAAGATGTTAAATTAATAATTTTACATTATGCTAATCAATGAAAAGGGACAACAAATGTCTTAGTTTCCTCTTTGCTCAGACAGAATCCCCAGTAACCATAATTTAAAGGGAAAGAGGTTCATTTTGGTTCACAATTTGGAGAGGTTTCCATCCATAATCAGCTGACTCCAAATCATCAAGTATATAGGGAAGTGTCTGTGGAGGAAAACTACTCATCTCACAGTAGCCAGGAAGGAGAGATAAAAGCAGGGGAGACTGGGAGGAGATAAACCCCTTCCAGGTCACAGGCCCAACCCCAGATCTGCCTTTTCTAATCAGGCCACATCCTAACATCACGTTTAGCTACAGTGCCCCCGTAATTCAATCACTGCTCCAAAGTGCGACCTACGATCGCATGAGACATTAGCATGACATTTAGGTATTAATCATAATAATCTGATCCTGGACCACAAAAGACTCATGCACATCTTTTTATGGAGAGTGTATTTAGTCCATCTCTAGGAGTTACCAAATTTCTAATATTTCTAGCACTGTAGAAAAGTTCAAGTCCCATGAACTCTTAAAAAAAAAACCTCTAACATACAATGATAAAAGGTAAACATCCACATTCCAAAAGGGAAGATGGTAATAAAATCCAGCGTGACCAAAGCAAGACCAAAACCTAGTAGGTTAAATATATTAACTCCTGTAGTTTTTGCATCCACAACACAGGGCAAAGATGTGAACCGTAAAGGACTTGGGCATCCCTGCCCCTATGGCCTTGCCTGTTGAAGAGTTCATGGCCACTCCTGGGGTGGCTTTGGTAACTGCCTGCAGCTTTCCTCCAAGGTTCCATGTTCCTAGCTTTCCTAACTTCCATGGTACCCACTGCACTTTCTGTTTTACTCTTACAGCTTCATGCACCACTTTCTCATGGATAATATGCCTGGTCTCCCAGGGCTTCTAAAATCTGTGTAGAAGACTCCATAACCCCACAATTTTTGCATCCTGGATGCCTATAAAATCAGCATGATTACGGAGATAATATGATATTTACACATGCGAGTCTGATTTATTTCACTTATGAGTACGGTCTTAAATTGCATCCATTTACGTAGAAAAGCCTCAAGTTTATCCTTATTTATAGCTGAGTAGTACTCCACTGTATAAAAATACCACAACTTTTTTATCCATTCCTCTGTTAATGGGCATTTGGGTTGTTTCCAAGATTTAGCAATTACAAGTTGTGCTGCTATAAACATGGGTGCACATATCACAGTGGTGTGATGTTTTCAATTCTTCTGGAAAAATACCCAAAGGATAATAGCTGGATTGAATGGGCTCTCCAATTCTAGTTTTTTGAAGAACCTCCATATTGATTTCCACAGTGGTTGTACCAGTCTACACTTCTTCCAACAGTAGAAAAGGGTTCTTCTCCACAGCCCCTCCAGCATTTGTTGTTGGTTGATTTCTTGGTGATAACCATTCTATCTGGTGTGAGATGAAAGTGAAAAGGAAAGAAGCTGCTCTAAAGGAAAGAATGACTGGGATAGGGGAAAGAAGAAAAGAAAGAAAAGAAAAAATATATATATACAAGATTGATAGCTATACTAACTAATCTCTGTTAGTTCAACAAAAAGAATGGCTTGTGCTTTCAGTGCTTGATTGTTTGATCTTTTTTTTAGGCCTATATTTGTAATCTGAACAACTACTTTAAAGATAACAATACACAATATATTAACCATTGTTAA
The DNA here is from genome assembly GCA_004365215.1 of Cuniculus paca. Classification (NCBI taxonomy): domain Eukaryota; kingdom Metazoa; phylum Chordata; class Mammalia; order Rodentia; family Cuniculidae; genus Cuniculus; species Cuniculus paca. The sequence goes on along the minus strand of RJWT010016382.1, from coordinate 9,345 downwards.
TCTATTATTTTGTTTTGAAATTCTGTATCATTGTTTTTATTCTTTTTTCATTTAAAAAAAGTTAACAACCTCAAGGCAAAAATAAAATAAAATAAAATCTGCACTACATGGATGATGCCAATGTCCACCAAAGCTTGAAAACAAGCTGGGCTCCTCTGAGTACCTGGATGGCTGAGCATTGTGAAATGAATCTCAGCAAACCAATTTCCTACATGTCCTTTATCAACCAGGGTGCCCCAGGGCTTTCTTCTCTGATGAAAGCTTTACAATTGTGCAACCTTGAGCCTGTGATGGATGGTGTCCATGGATTCCTCACTTGACCTCAGTGCATCCTTCCTATCATTCTGATGCAGAGTATTTGCCTTCTATCAAAGGTTAATATTTTCCCCAACCCTGTTCTCCTCAGGTAAAATTTTGTGGGCCTTTCCTTTCAGAGAAAATTGAAAACTTTTTGAATGGATGTTTTGCTCCTGTCTTAAGGTTTAAAACTGGGTAAAAGAAGCAAAAATCATCCACAGCTTTAACATTGAGCTGCCTTGGGATGGGGATTTAGGTCAGCTGCACAGGGCCTGCCTGGCAAACATGAGGTCGTGAGTTCGAATCTCCAGTACCAAACAAACAAAGCAAAACAAAACAGGAGAAGCAATGTGGTTAAAATTGAGACATAGGTCATGCTTCCATCACAGTAAATGTTTACAGTGGTGACAATGAGACCTGTAATGTTTTGCCTAATAATGAAAAATATTAACTTTCAATATTGTAAATGAATGATTAATAATATAGAAGTTAGATTAAAAATATAGAAGTTAGGGCCTGGGATCTAGCTCAGCGGCCTAAGTGCCTGCCTGGCAAGCACAAGGTTGTGAGTTCAATTCCCGGTGCCACAAAAAAAAATATATATATATAGAAGTTAGATCATGTGACAAAATACCAAAAAAAAAAAAGATGAGCATCCATGATCTTTCCTTCACCAGATTAGTCCACCACCTGTCACCACAATCTCCAAGAGTCTCAGGATATAAGCAAATGTAAACCAACTTTCTCCCTGAGCATAATACAAATAGTCCAAAGAACAACTGCCAGTGGAGTCCTTACTCCCAACTGAAACCTTCTGAGCCAGGTTTTTACTGTCTGCATTTCTATCAGCATTATGTTTTTCTGAATTCAGTCCAGAATAATAGTTTAGGACTTCTCTACCTGGCATTTCTAGTCCTTTACAAACTCCCCACACCAGTTTTAAAAGCTCCTGACCAACATGGTTGATTAACCAACATTAGGCAATTAATCTACTTCTTTAATACCAAAATCTGTCTTAGTCACTTTCCATGTTCCTGAGACACAGACTCAATACCTACAAATTAAAGGAGGAAAGATTTATTTTTGTTCACAGTTAATAGACATTTCAGTGCATACTCAGCCAGCTCCATGTCAGAAAGAGTGTAGGGTGGAACTTACAGGCAAAAATACTCAAGACATGGAGGACAAGAAAGAGAGAAAGAAGAGTGGGACTGAAAGGAAATACGTTCTTTCCAGGTCACAACCCTAGTGACTTACGTCTTCCAAATAGACCCACCTTCTAACATTACATTTAGATGCAACACCCCCACGATCCAATCACCTTTCAAAACCTCCACCTCCAAGAACATGAGGCTTTGAAGGGATATCTAAATATAAACCATGGCAGCAAATTACACTCAAAGTTAGCAGAAGGAAGGCAATAATAAAAGTTAGCATACTGATGAATAGAAAAACAATTGAGAAAATCAGTGTAAACAAATGTCCTTTAATGAGCTTAACAAAATCAACAAACCTCAAATTGACTAAGCAAGTAAATAAATTATTAAATTCAGAAGCAGATGTGAATAAATCACCTCTGATTTTACAGAAGAAAAAATGTTAATAGTACTGTGAACAATGGTAAGCTCACAGCTTTGATACTTAGATAACATGGATTAGAAATATTCAATCTATCATGAAAAACTAGAAAATGTGCATAGGGCTATAGCTAGTAAATAGGTTGAATTGGTTATCAAAATGTTTCCCATAAGAAAGCATTCTAGATCAGACGTTTTCTCTGCTATAGTATATCAAACATTTAAAAAATTAGTGCTTATCTCTTGCAAACTCTTTCCAATAATAATAGGAAACATTTCTTAATCCATGCTCTGAGATTAACATTACTTTGATATCAAAGCCAGGTAAAATATTATGATTTTATGTTTTGGATGATTTAGTATTGGCATAAGAATAAGAGTACCAAAAGCAATCTACAGATTCAATATGATCTTTATCAAAATCTTTATGTTGTTTTTGCAGAAATAAAAATAAATACTACAATTCATGTGAACTTCCAAAGGATTCTTAACAACACAAAACCAATCATAAAAAGAAAACAAAGTTAGGAGACTCACACTTTCTGATTTTACAACATAATCTAATGCTGTAATAATCAACACCATAATAGTACTGACATAAAGACAGACTCATGTAGAACAATGGAATAAACTAAAGAATCCAGAGATGGGCTGATAAAAAGTTATGGAAAAGATTGCACAATAATGCCAAAGTATGTCTATCCCTTGTATTACATAATTGAAGATGGCTGAAATGGTGAACTGTATGTCATGTACATCTTACCACAATTGAAACAAAACAAAATAAACTTCTTGATTTGTTACTCCAGACACGTCCTTTGAGCTGATATAACTTAGTTGCATATTCAGAGTTGACAAAAAGATTGCCAGGACCCAGTAGGCCCACTCCATTCATGTTCTTTACCTTTAAAGAAAACAAAGCAGGCAATAGTATTTAGCCCAAAATGCAATTGAGTGGCATTCTTCACAATATCTCAGTTTCTTCCACTGCAAAGGACATACGCAATTGTAAAATCTGAGTTTAAGCTAGATGAAGACTTTTTTAATGACAATTATATATCCTCTCCACTTTTTATTTACTCTGTATCATTCATTTGAGGATTTGTGTTCAGTCACATGCCTTAACGTAATTTATTAATCAAGTAGTTCTCAAAAACATGTTACTGCAGGGAAGATGGCCAGGTGCTAGGGGCATTCCAAATTATCCCATGTCATTAAACTCAGGGGAATATTATTAAAAGAAAAACTCAGGGTCATATTGTAAGCATCTTTGTGTTTAGGGAATGATTTTATACCAGCTGTTCACCACTTATGTGCAGGCGTTTTTCCAGATGTTGACTCTGTCGTAGGTCGTATCCTCCAATTGTAGCACTCAACTTAAAGCTCAAGAGAGTACAATTTCATAATTGGTTTTATTATGAAATTTTCAACAGTTCTTGTTTATCATCAGCAAAATGAATTCAATAAGCCAGATATGTTTCCCACTTATAGGAAGCCCATATAGGATGGTCAGGTGCTCTGAGGTAAAATCAGTTGCCAGTCATTAGTAAGTTTCAGATAAATTAGTGAATAAGTTGGAAAATACTCACAAGAGCAATGCATCATAGCAGGGAGCACACAACCATATGGATAAACTTGCAGAGTCAGGGATTCAGGTACATAGCTACATGATGACAGGATGTAAGAAGGAGAGTTTGTCCTAACACTTAGGACACCGAGGCAGGAAGACTGGTAAGAGTTCAAGGACAACCTAGACTATCAGTGAGCCTAAACTACATAGAGATACTCTGTCTCAAAAAAAAAAAAGAAAGAAAGAAAGAAAGAAAGAAAGAAAGAAAGAAAGAAAGAAAGAAAGAAAGAAAGAAAATTTGTATTAGGTTGTTTAAAGAAACTTAGACACTAGCCATTAAATAGGTGCTAATAGGACTAAGATGATGGCTCTTGGATTCTGAAGAAACTTTTGGAAAGATTAACAGGATACAAGTCAGGGTTTTTGACCAAAAGGTAGTTATCTGTGCTGGAACTTTTTAATATCTCCATGGAGAAGGGAAAATCAGGAAAAGAACTCCCAGAAGATAAGGCACAGGTGATTAAAAAGAACATTAGTAAACATCTGATGCTTAGTAGATAAGTTAATGACTTGTACTTATTTGACAGTACTTTTCACAGCAGAAAGGATATCTATGCTTTAGTTAAAAAGAGGCTCCTAAAAGTGAGGTAACACATCTCAATTGCAGTAATGCATATGAAGCATGCTTCCAACATTGGTGTTACTGTATGTTGTGAGCGCATAGCTGCCTTTTTCTAGTTCAGTATTGTTCATATAATTGACAGATTGTTCAGAACTTACTTGCTGACTCTTGAGTAAACTTAAGGAGAAAGGAACAACTTTTTGGCAGTGTGGGAAATTGTATATTTTCATGTATGTCTATTTGTAGAAATAATAGATACAATAATTTTCAGAAGTCAGTTTAACTGTATTAATTAATGTTAAAACTCCTATCCATTTGACGTAGGAATTTCACACTAAATCAGTCACTTTCTTGTCACTGGGACCAAATACCTGACACAGGAAACTTAAATGAGGAGATATGTCTTTTGACTCATAATTTCAGAGAGTTCAGTACATGGTTGACTAGGTCCAAGGCAGAAACAGCATGGTAAAAGGGCATGGTAGAGAAAATTTGCTCAACTATGGCAATATGGAAGCTGAAACAAGGGAGGAAGCAGAGACAAAAATACACTCTTCCAGCACACCCTCAGTGAATCAATTCTTCTAACATTAACTCACTTCCTAACAGAATATTCAGCTATAAATACATTAATGAATTAATGCATTTATTAGTATAGTGCCCCCACAATCTAATTGCCTTCGTCAAGCCCATGTTCTGAAGAAATGAGCCTCTTAAAGGACACATTAAATCTAAACCATAACAGAACAAAGAAAACTTTAGTGATTATTATGTTGATATAGGTATAGGGATATTAATTTAAATTTTAATAAAGTAAAAGTTACAGGCTTTACTTTTTAGAGTTGTTTGAGAAAAAAATATACTAGCATTCATAAAGTATTTAGAATAAAACCTGTTATGTAATATGTGTTAAGAAAAATACACATCCTAAAAAAAAGTAGTGATTATAAAATATTGACTTTTTAAAATAATGGAATTTAAGATATTATTAAAAGTAATAAAGTGATATTAAAAATATAATGCTGAGTGGAAAAGTGTTTTATCAAACCCTGTATAGTACAATTCATTTTTCATGAAAAGATGCATATAATAGATATATTAATATGCACAAGTAAATATGCCATGAGGTATGTATTTACTTGTCATTTTAACAAAATATTAATCATTTGGGTGGTGTGTTTGAAATTATTAATAAATCTTGATAAAAGGACAATGAATAAAATTTCTAGAAGTGTTTTCATTTCTCAAGGGAAAGTAAGTGAATGCTTTGCATATAAAACACAGATTAAGTGTATGATATAGTTTTTACTAGCATTCAGGATAATCAATTAAGAGAAGCATTGCAATTAAAGGAAAAGCAAGGTTGTTGGGGAAAATTACTAAAAAACACATTTGCCACAATTTCTGAAAGAAGCTGGCAACAAAAAAATCTCAAGTTTTTTGAAGATAATCCAGTATACTGTCTTAACAAACCAACAAACAAAGAGAATTTCCCAAGTGAAAAACGTTAGGACATGAAGGAGTGCTGTGTTTCCCCATTTTTCAATGTTTTGGGGTACAGCCCCAATTCTTCAAAGAAAAGTTTCTTTATGAAAGTTTCAGCATGAAAGTAATTGTTTCAATTTAATTTTCACTCACATTTCCTAATTTTGATTTTTCTATTACTGCAATCTTCACCTCCCCCATTTCCAGAGTGATTTCCTAGTTGAGCACGTCACATTTAAATTTCTAGCCCCAGTCTTCCCAAACTGACAGCTTTTTTGAATAGTAAGTGCAAATCATATTTCACATCCTCATCTCAATGCATATTATGATTTCTTTGTAAATCCATTTAATCAGTTTAAAGCAATCTTTTTAATAAGATTGAACAACAGGGAAAGGAGAACCAACCCCAAGGATGGGTGGTACGGTGACTATAACTTTTATTATTTTTATAATAATAATCACTAGAATGTTAAAGCAATTAGAAATCTAATTATTTAAGATAAGAAACTCTGCTGCCCATTAACATTTTCATCTGAATATATTTAGATTTCCCCAAGGTGTTATTTCTGTCCTCACCAATTAGGTCTAGTAAAAAAGCTTTCTAAAGTGTAATTAAATATTTCCTTCCCTGTGGTGCTAAAGTTTATTTTATACATACAAGTAGTATTTCAAGAAACTTTTAAACTTTACCACCTATTCTGATTTTTTTGGCAAAAGTAATATATGTGGTCATGTGGTCAAAAACATTTTTTCTATTCATTTCCTCTAGAAATTTATTATTTCTTCCCAGTCACAGAAAGCTATAACTACCACTAAATATTCAGAAAGTTATGCTGCAATTAAGTAAAATTGAAGCTCATAGTTTAAAAAAAAAAGCCTTGAATAATAAGACAGTTAAAATTCCGCTCAGGTAATGATCAGAACTAAAGTCATACAAAGTGCTGAGAGCTGTAACTATGCAAATGCCTACCCTTTAGAAGTGAATAAAAGCCATAAAGAAAAAATAGCTTTAACACCAATAATGTAACATAATTTATATTATTGTTTTAGAATTCAGTGCTTAAAAATAGTTTGCCTTTAAACTATTAGTGCATACTTTGACTTATACTTGGCTATATCAATTGCTTGAAGATTCAATACCATCTTCAAAAATCATTTTTCGAAAAAGCCACAATAAGCTCAGGATAATTGTAGCTAATGGCTCCCGCTGACCTGAATTATATCTCTAGGACAATTTTGCCTTTTGATGCTAGTTTTCAATAGCATTACTTTGGTTTCTAATAACAGTAGTTTTTAAGAACTTTTTTCCACAAGAGCTAATGATCTGTAAGTCTACTCATTAAAAAAAAAAGGTGAATATTTATAATTTTGGGTTGACTGCTTAGAACAATGTGAAATACATTTAAGAAAAGAATTCATTGATAAAGAAAAATACTTATTGAGCCTTAGTCTGAAATTAGATTCTGGATTTAATTACTGATAGAATCTTTGTAATGTTGGTAATGCTAAAAGGAAAGATAAGAATTTTTTTAAAATATTGAATTCCTGATGGATGTTATTCCTACACCACCTTCCCAGTGTGGTATTTTATCTTCTGTATTCACTAGAGTATATAAATTAATTTAACTAATGAATTCTATATGTGCTATTGTGTTACATTCGCTGAGACCCTGTAGTGATAACTTCACAGACAGGTTGGCCACTATGCAATTCTGTCTTACAATGACTATTCTCTTAAAAATTTAATTGATATAAAATAAAGAGATATTTTGTGTCTCCTAATGTATTTTAATGAATTAGTTTAGGTGTTCATATTGTAAAACATACATCATTATTCCTAAGTAAGCGCCTTTCAAAAGATTTTGTTCTGTGATATTTATCAACAAATACACCCTCCAAAACCTTACATCTTAAATATCTAAAAAAGCAGAGTCAAATATTATGATTCCTGAAACTTAAAAAATACAGGATCTGAATATAGAAATTTTTGAAAAAGTATAAAAATTAAATATAAATATAAGTATTTATATGGACAGAAATATAATTAAAAGCAAATATAACAAGAGCAATTTACTTCATGAATCATAAATCCAGAAATAATAAATTTTATTATTTGCATTATATATAAAAATGCTATTCTGCTTTTATTTTAGAATTTTTACTGTGCATATTTGGTTATCTCTGTAGAGGAATATAACTCTACAACAGTTTTTCCTAAAGAACTATCTTTGCTTTTTTATCATTGCTTAGATTTTGTTATTATTATTGATGATTGGGACACAATAACTTTTAATGAACACACACTTTGTGTGATAGTGCTACAATACTTTAAACAACAAATTCATTAATTGTAATAAGTGCTACTGTGCATGCGTTCTTAGAAAAAAATAAAACACAATGTTTTGTACATTTAAATTGCATGTTATATATGTATAACCCTGAAGTTTATGCTTTCAGTTGACACTGTTAGAGTCTAATCACTTGCTTACACTTTGTATGTTTAATGTGTCACATACTAACATATGCTTCTATACACTGCAGACTTCATTTCATCTGCACCCCCATATAGTCCTAGAGACACCTTCTTCCATTGGACATACTCATTGCAAAGTGACATGCAGCTTGCAGCTTTGGATCTTGATGATGGTGGAATTCTCACTGTTGTGTTAAGGCATAATCCTAGTAGTCGAATCCAAATATGAAGACAAGCCAGTCACCCGAGCACAGTGTTATCTGTAAGCATCCTGGTTCAAGCTTAAAAATGCTTGTAGTCATATTATATCAGTAAACACACAGAGGAAAGAAGTGCAGTAGAAGCTAAAATATGCACTGAAATAGACTTAACTGGAACAAAATGCATCTGAATTTTGCAAATTTGGGAATCTTGTGATGTATCTTGAAAATATTTTTAGGACTTACCAGAGTCCACAAAGGAGTACCTGCAAGTGAGTTTTGTTTAAAATCTGTCCCTGAGTATATCTAATATTCTTTGCACTTGTTTGGCCATTTCCTGCATAATATTTCATTTTTCAATCAACCTTGAAATTTTTAAAGAATTTTTATTTTACATATGTTTTGGTTACTTTTCTTCGTTGCTGAGACAAACACCTGACACCCAAAATTAGGGAAGAAAAGGTTTATTTAGCTTACAGTACTGGAGATTTCAGTCCATAATCAGCTGGCTCCAAAGCAGAGTGGCATGGCACTGGGGCAACACTTCAAGGCAGCAGCAAGCAAAAGCAGCCAGAGCAAAAGAGAGAACACAAGCCTCTTCTCTACCCTTAAATTGTACATCGGCCACACCCTCCACCAAAACCTTCAGGGTGGGTGTAACACTCACAAAATGCCCTTGCCCTCCTTTGCACAGGATGAGGATATTTACAAAGTAAGAACCCTGGCTCCCTGCTGAGTCTCTCAGTTAAACTTCTAAACTGCTCAAGTTGACACAATGTATTAACCATCAGAACATATAAGGAAGTCAAAGGTACAATCATGCTAGATGTTTCTCTCAAAACTCTACAAATGATAAATGAGTAAGCAAGGATTTCAACCAGATCTGTGTCTCTGGAACCTGTTTTAGATTCTTTATACGTGTGAGTCACATTTTCACTGACAGACTTGAACTGAGGTAAAAAATCGTTGGTTGAAATGTAGTTCAAAACTGGGAAAATATGATTTTAGAAAGCCCAAAATATCTTAATTTAAGAAATGATCTCACATTATCTTCTGATGCTTGAAGCAGCTTCAAAGTCAATGTCACAAATATATAGTGTAGTCAGCCTTGGAACATGCTC
>RJWT010016381.1:0-19891 GCA_004365215.1 Cuniculus paca | reverse complement strand
AAACTCAGACTTCAGGTGGCCCAGAGGTTCCAAGTACAGACTGGGGAGGGGGTGTCACTGCTTAAACAAATCCTGGCCCCCCTCTTAATGACTATGTCACCTGGGGGCAGCACCTCTGCAGGCCTGTTTCCCCATCACCAAGCAGTCACAGCTTCCTCCTGGCATGCTGCGTGAGGGTACAAACAAACTGGCACAAAACAGGACTGCTCAGAAGTGCACACTACTGTCACTGGTGATCTTCCTCCTGGTCCCAAAGGTGGACCTTTGCTGCCACCTCTGAGCCCCAGCCTTGGGGCTGCTTCCCACCTGCTAGATCTCCTGACCATGGAGGAGACAGCACCAGGGGAGATGCAAGCCCAGGCCATGCAGTCCTGGTCCTGTGGTCTTGGGAAAACCCCCATCTCCCTCTTGAGTTGCCAGGCAGCGAAAAGGAGTCACTAAGGCATGGCACCCTTGTTATCATTCAGATGGTGACTCCCAGCTAGAGGGGACAGGCGCTCTCATCCATGCCATAGTCTGGAGAGCCTGGGGCTATCCTAGTGGAACAAACCTCCTCTGTGGTCCCTGGAACCAACAGCCAGTGGACAGTGAGGATCATGAGTGGGCTGGAGGACAGAGGTTGTGGTGGGAGGCCGTGACTTCCCCAATGCCACGGCTGCCCCTCTCCTCCCTCCTGCTGGGTGCTGCCGGGGACCTTGCTCCGTGTTTAGGACTGGTGACTCTGCTCGTAGCACCATTCCTTCCCCTTTCTAAGGTGGGGTCTGCAGGAGACTGATGGCAGCCCCAGAACCAGGGAGCCGGGAAGGTCAAGGCCCTCAGCTCATCAGACTCTTGCCTCTCTTTCAGGTTGCATCTTGGTTCTCAGAGGGGCACATTCTTGGACACCCCTTCCATAGGAGGTGTCTATATCTCCATGGAACTCAGTGGGCTTTGTGATAGCTTTGATCAGCTGAGTGCAGCAAGTGATACTGTATGACTTTGGAGATCAGGCTGCAAAACCTCAAAGTTTCTCCCTGGCCATCTTGGGTGCTCACTGTCCAGTCAGTCTGAACAATCCTTTTACCTTGGGCCCACAGGCAAGAGAAGGGGGTGGGGGGCACGTTTTCTGGCTCCAGATGCTGCAGTAACTGCTCAAGGGACACAGAGTCACAGGTAAGCCTCGCTGACCCTCAGAACATGAGGGCAAGTAGCTATTGCCATTGTTTCAAGCCACTTTGCTTGGGGTTATGATACACAATAGACAGAATAGCTCCATAGCATGATACGTATGGAAAGATGGCTCTGTTCAGGCTTAGCATGCACAGGCACCGGTGCCACCCCCACCTTCCCTTCTACCCAGAGCAGGCATCACTAATCAACCCTAGCACATTCCCTGTGGCTAGACTTGCCTTACGGTCCTGTTCAGCCAGAGGTCCTGGCAGTTTACAAAGTGATTAGAGCTGAGTAAAACCTATCAGTGAACTGAGGTCTCAGTGGGCCGCAACCAAGAGAAGCCCAGGCTTCTAGTGAAGTCTCTGTTATCACCCAGCGGCAGCTCCTGGGAAATGCAAGCAAAGTAGCTATGGCTAGGGCCTTGCAAACTCAGACTGGGAAAGAGTAGGAAGAGTCACACATGGGGTCTATGGGCCATGCTGATTGCCAACTAATTCCTTCTTCTGGGGTGCACCCAGATGGCGCTATCCCTACCCTTACCAATGAAAGGTTGGAAATTCCCACTGTATGGGGCAGACAAACCTGATGTGCTGCCACCTGAGCCTGGGCAGTGAGGTGACCCATGGCAGCAGCAAGACCAGGGCTGTAGGACGCGCTGGCTTCCAGCTGCTCTCTGGTGCTTGCAAGGACAGCTGCCATGGCACTTGTCCCTGGCCCGCTGTGCCATCCACACGGTGTCCCCAGACAGGCCCCTTGAGGGGAGCAGGGAGGAAGGGCCCGTGTGCCCGTGCTCTTCTGCTGGCTGCTGGCTGGGTCACCGTGTGTGCCTGGAAGCTGAGAATCTAGCTCCTGACTGGGCCTCCCCAAGAGAATGACCTGACTTGCGTAGTCAGGTCCAAGCTGCTGTCCCCCACTTGGCAGCCAGTGAGGAAGCAGGAGCACACCTCGGTGGGCAGGGGGAGCCAGCCTGGGGCTGGGGAGGCCTACCTGTTGACCAGCAGGAAGTTGGCCACGAGGCACAGCAGGGAGGGTACGGTGGAGGCGATGGCAAGGTAGCTCTCAAAGTAGTTCTGGAAGCACAGAAGTGGGGAGGCTGCTGTGGTCACTTGGGGACAGTGGTAAGGCCCCTCTGCTGTTGTTTCTCCCACTGTCTCCAGTCACCCAGGAGCATGGCTCAGTCCACCCAAATCCACATGGTCTCACCCCCATCGCCGACCTAAGACACTCACTCTGTCACTCAACAACAGCTGCCAATGTCAGGTGGGCTAACACTTAGATGCGCTGAGTACTAGGGTCATAGGAAAGACAGGACACTGTGTCTCCAGAGAGGTCCTCACTCCCACCTAGTACACCTGTCCCATCCATGAGCTGTGGCAATGGTGGGGGCTCTACATATGTCTGGAAGGAAAAGCTTTGCCTTAGCTGTCTTCCTGACACATTGCCGAAATGTGACAAAACCCGGGTTTGTCAGGACCCAGCCACATTCTCACATTCTCAGAACCAAATGGGACAGTGTAGAAACATGCAGGCCCAGTTCTGGACTTGCTTCCCCAGCACTGCTGCTACAGAAGGTCAGAGTCATTTGAGGAAGCAGCTCCTAGACTGAGCAGGATGGCAGCAGCTCCGGGACATGATCAAGGCTGTGGGAGGCTACAGAAAGATGAGGACCTTTCTGATCACAGGACAGTGCAGCCAGAGCTGAAGAGGCTGTGAGCAAACTGGATGTGTTTGTCAAGACGCTGAGAAGTGCCCATCCATGAGGACGGGTTGTACTGTGTGTGCATTATCCTTTAATATACCTGTCTTGAAAAACAAGATCCTGGAGGGGCTGGGGGCATGGCTCAGTGGTAGAGCAATTGCCTAGCATGCAGGAGGCCCAGGGTTCAAATGCCAGCACCACAACACAAAACAACCTGCTGGAAAGGGCTGACATTTTTGGCTTTGGTCACTGTAGGTCAAACCACGAACCCCAGGTGGGTAATGAGTTGTAAGCTGTGATAAGAGCTGTGTTTGTTAAGCAGGCAAGGGATGTATGCATGGAAGGGTTTATATGAGTTAGACCATTTCACTGTAAACATGCAAATAGAAAGAAGTTGGGTGAGTTTTCCACTCTGGAAAGCTTAAGAAATTTAAGTTAACGGAGTAAACATTTTGGTGCCAGGTACAAGCAACAAGACACGCAAAGCACCTGCCACTGTACGAAGCACCCTACCAATGGAAGGCTCCTTAATGAACGGAGGCTGTGCTTCTCATCAGTTAAGAGTGTGGCGTGTCCCACGGGGCGTGTAAGATGGAGTGTCAAGGCTTCTAACAGTTTGAACACTACAAGATGTCACAATTCCCTGCTAGGGTTCTTTTCCCCCAGATCAGACTGACTGGTGAGTTACAAAGGGTTTCAGGTAAGAGGGTGAGTAAGGGGAGCCACAGCCACACCTCCAAGAAGATGAAAATGGCCAGGGGTTTGAGCACAGGTCTCAGAGGAAATAGGCCTGTTGTTAACCTTGATACAGAGTCAAATTCTGTATTCTGGGCAGGTTTGATTGCAACCTGGTGGCTAAGAAAGAAGGATATCATAATGGGCCTCTTGGAGTCAGAAGCACAGACCTTTCCACAGCCCCTTTTCAGCATGCAGAGGGCTTTGTGGACTTTGAAACCTGTGCCCTGAATAGGTGGCCTCGGGCCGCCTTGCAATTAAAATGATAATCGCAGTTTGTGCAGTGGTCCATCAACCATGAGCCTCAGAAATAGTGTTCCGCCTTTGGTGCCCCATTGTGTTCACCCTCATGGGCTCAAAGAGCCCGGGCTGGGCTGGGGCAGTCCATCAATTCCACCCTGACACGGCGGCTGGGCCTTGGGAGGAGGGGCAGGCACCAGGTGGGAGCCGAGGAGGAGTGAGAATGAAAGGCTGCAGCTTGGGGGGCCCTGGCAAGGCCCCTCCATTCTGTGGTTGCTCAATTAGTGGCCCATGAATGACTGTCATGTGGGCTCAAGACTCTCTTTCTTCTGAGAAGGCTCAGGTTCCCTGAATGTTTTAGGGATGGGGATTTTCCAGGTAACTGAATGTTCTGGTTTGTTAACAGTTAAGCAGAAGACCATGTCTTTCAATGTTGAAAACTTTTTAAATATTGACAACTGAATAAGACTCTAAGTCCCTTTCCATTGTCTGAGCCCCATTCTCTGCTTTGGACCTGGGGCTGGGCCATCATTCCTATCAATGTGGATGGGAGCTACAGGTGGTGACACAGGTGTGGCACAGCCCATTAGGTTTTTTTTTTTTTTTCTTATACTTTATCCTGATATAAAGATGTGCTTTTTATTTAATGTTTTGCTGCTTCTGTCTGTAGGTAAAGTTCCAGCAGAATGAGGTGTGGTGGCCCCATGATCCCTGCCTCCTGCAGTGTACAATTCCTTGCAGAGTGAGCTTCCCACCCAGGAAATAAATCAAAGGTGACAAGTGCCCTTCAGGAAGGAAGGTGGCCATGTCACAGACCCCCCCACACACAGTGGTAAGGACCTGAGGGTGATCCCCCAAGTTATTGAGTGTTTCCTGCAAAACACTGAAGCCCTCAGTTCTACAAGCATAAGGCACGGAATTCTTCCAACCACCTGAGTGAGCTTGGAAGCGACCTTCCCCCGGTGGCATTTTAGCTGTGACAGCAGCCCTGGTGGACACCTTGCTTGCAGCCTCCTGAGGGTTTAAGCAGAAAGAAGCCCCAGCCACGGTGTGCCCAGACCCCTGGCCTGCAGAAACTATGGGATAAGAGTGTGTTGTTTAAGCTACTACATGTGTAGCATTTTTCCTACAGAGTTTCAGATAGCCGGGCTCCTACATCAGGGTCTTTTTGAACACTGCAGCCTTTCTGTTTCAACTTATTCCTGTTCCTCTCTGAGGACAAGGACAGCTCACTGTGGTCCTCTGGTCAATTTCCTGCCAGACACAGAGACTGATGCACTTATCCACCAGGAGAAAGAAGGCCATGCTCGCTGAGCACCCCAAACCCTTCAGCCTGTCTTCAACAAACTCTGTGGAAACTGGGATTTTTCTAAGTGGCTTGTGCTGATTTAGAGAAACAGACTTGATTTATGTGCCACTGTGCTGTCTACCCATGGCTGGAGATTATGGGTAGGAAAGGCTTCAGAATTCCAGGCAACCCCTACCTCCCCCAAGGTGCTAATGAGACAGGCACTCACAGTTGGCATTCCGAATGCTCAAAGGCAGTGTGGGGCGAAGCCCAGCTCAGGAATGGAGAAGTGCATTCCTTGAGTGTCGGATCTGCCTTCCTGCCCTCCACAATCTCACCAGGTTGTCTGCAACCTGCAATTACCTGGGGCTCAGGAGGGGTTCAACACTCAGCCTCTAGCAGCAGCAAAGCCAAAGGTCATCCTTGGCACCCACAGGGTGACCTTAGTGGGGACATGGAACCCCTGCAGGACATCGAACACAGCAACTCACACGTGGCCTGCACAGACCCCAGCCCATTTGCTCTTACTGCAGCAAGCAAGGATGAGGCAGAGCTGGTCTGGCCCCCATCACAGTCATGAGAAGCCTGAGGCAGATAGAGCTGCACAGCTGGGCAGTACTGGCAGCAGGACCTTCTGACGCTGAGCAGAGCTGCCTGTACCACCACTCTGCACTCTAGCCAAGGTTGCCTTGTCACAGCTGCAGTAGCTGACTCCATGATGAGGACCACAGTGCCTCCCTGCTTGCCCCAGTGCCCAGGCTGGCAGCCCCCATGTTGTCTCAGCAGTGAGCACCGACCAGCTCCCAACCCTGAGGGCCCGTTCACACCAGCTGTGTTCTCTCCAGGTGGGCATCGTCTTCCCTCTTTCCGGCCCTGAAGCGCAGATGACCTGGCCAAGGCAGTAGATGATGGAGTCTGAAGTCCCTTCCCCTGCCTGCAGGGGCGGACAGAGCAAGGAGGTGTGCTAGCTGACTCGTCTCAAAGCCTCTGCCCGTAGCCCTGGGCATGACCACAGGCCTGTGGATCTGAACAGTGCTAACAAGAGAAAGAAAAGATTAAGAGAGAAACTGCCAACTCTGCCAGCTGCTAGGAATGGATGGGCATGGCTGATGGTAAGCAGAGACTATGTTAAAAAGGAAAGTAGAAGCTGGGATACAGCTCAATAGTAGAGCACTTGCCTAACATTTGTGAGGCCCTGGGTTCGATCCCCAGCATGGTGAAACAAAACAAAACAAAACAACAGAAAAACTGGGTAGCACTGGGCAGCCTTCCAGCTTCTCTCCGACAGTTACAACCCTCACAAAATTCCCAGGCATGGGGTTGGGGACTCAAAACCCAGCCCAGAGGTGCCAGCAGCTCCCAGATGGCAGGTGAATGTGACCAAGCCTGTTTTGGCCAAGGGATGGGGACACTTGATTCACTCGTGATGGAGATAAGGAAACTCACTTTCATCTGCTATGCTCTAGCGCAGTGTGGGATCACCAGGAAAGGGGAGAGATGCTCTTCAAATGCAATTTTAAACCAAGCTGATCCTGCCGGCCAGATGTGCAGCCTATTTTCTGACGGGGAGCATTTTCCCCGCCCTGCTGCACTGAGGCTCCATGCTAAGCGGCTCTTCTGAAAGAATCTGATTCTGGGCTCAGGGTCCAGGTAAAGAGGTTTCTCTGGGCAGGGAGTCCCCAAAATGAGCCTGTTTAATCTCTGCCAGACCCTAGTTAAGCTTCCTCTCCCTCAAACACCATTTGGGCACTTTGAAATAAGTGCAGCAAATTAGTTACGAGCCGCGGCAGCCTCGGAGGCTGCGATGCCACCAAGTGGCTCCGCCAGGCAGCTTTGTGCGGCCCCCACTTCCAGAACGCACGGTGGAGGCAGCTGGGCTCCTGTGGGGCGAGAAAAAGCGATTCCAGCCTGGGGGTGGCAGCTCAAGGCAACAGAGCATTACCTGGATCACAGGGGCATGAAATTAGCAGCAGCGAGCAGGCTGGAGCCAAGAACAGTTTGCTGATGCAAACTTGCTGCTTTCCTAGAGTAGAGCTCTGGGCCTGGATGTCCTCGATCTGGGCCCAGGCACATATCATTCTTGGACAGGCAGAGAGTTAAGTACAGGGTGTGTGTGGGGGGCTCCTCTCATGGGCAGGCTATGTCCTTTCTGTGGGTCCCAAGGCCCTGGGACAGGGGTGTTGGTCCAAGGAAGGACAGGAGTATGGCCAAGGGCATGAAGGAGCTAGGGCTGCATGGGCAGGGAGGGAAACACAACAGGAGCCCTGGCCCAGACAGGAGCAACCGGATGGCCAGGGCAACAAGGGCAGCATGAAGCTGGCATCAGAACCAGACAGGTACACCTGGAAAACTTCAGCCAGACAGAGCCACTGCCACCCCATGGATGGGGAGCCTGATTGGAGCTCTATAGCGTGAGTCCTCATGACCTTGGCCTCTTGGGCCATCTCCAAGCCTGGGCTCACTAAGAGCTAGGAGGCCACCCCAAGCACCACCTTTCTCCACACCTCCTTTGGAATCCAGGTGAGAGGGTAAGGAAAGTCCCCAGGCCTCCTGGAGAGAGCCTCTCTGTTGGAGGGAAGCGCTCCAGGCAACTTCTCTCCTTTCCATAAGATGGGCTTAGCCACCTGTCGTGGTGCATACCGATAGTCCTAGCACTTGTGAGGCAGACTGCTGTGAGTTTGAGACCAGCCTGGGCTATGTAGTAAGCTCAAGGGCAGCTCGAACTGCACAGTGAGCCCCCACCTTAGAAACAAAATTAACAAATTAAAAAGATTGGGTTTGTCTTCCAGCCTAAACTAACTTCCAAGAGGTTGTGCCATTAATACCTGCTTGTACTTTCTCTTTCCTGCACTGCTGACTGCCAGAGAGCCTACCCAGTCACCCACTGGCTAAAAAGAAAGATTACGGCTCCGTTGCTGCCAGCCACCATGCCCCTCTTAAGCTTCCCTCCTCACCAGAAAGTGGAGTCCCACCCTGCCTCACCTGTCCCAGGCTACCCTGAGGATACTCCGTCTCCCCAGGCCCGTCTCATTCCTCCCTCTACATCTTCCTTCCATAGTGGGTTGAAAAGTACCCATCCCCTCAGCCGGAGTCTACCCAGAAACTCTGGATGTGACCTGATGTAGTACAGGGTTTCTGCAGATGCCGTTAAGATGAAGTCATAGTGAAGGAGGTGACCCTTACACCAATGCCTGAGCTGAGGCAGGAGGATCGCAAGTGTGAGCACAGTGTAGGCAACTTAGTGAGATCCTGTCTCAAAAATGAAAACTATAAAAAGGACCAGGGATTTAGCTCAGTGTGAAGGCCCTGAGTTCAATCCCTAGTGCCTGCTCCCCCCCAAAAGGTAGGAGGAGGAGAGCACAAAAAGACAGAGGGAGAGGCCACATGGAGACAGGCAGAGGCTGGGTGGCCCTGCCAAGGAGAACCAGGGAGGCCAGCAGAAGCCAGAGGCTCTTCCTGAAGCCTTATTTCCAGCTTTCTGGTCTACCATCCTCATTTTGGCACTCAAGAGAAATGGATGCACTCACTACCCCTCTAGTACCTCATCCCTTGATCCTACACAATCCCACCTACTGGACGAGGCTGGTGGCTGCCCCCTTCTCCAGCCAGCCTTGCCTCCAGGGCCCCATCTCAGTGCACTGTGCTCTCTCCTGTGCCCATTTTCAAGGTGCTTTGTCAGTGCCCATATAGTGGGAGCTACCAGGCAACATGTCACCCCAAAATGATATTCTGAAGCCCCAGATCACAGACCAACCCATGCTGTCCTGCTGCAATGCTCTTCCTCCTATCCCCTCTACCCCTTCCAGTCCAGTACCAACACACATCGTGGGTCCTCCACAGCACTGCAGCAGTTTCATCCTTGGACAAATACACTGAGCTCATGGATGCTGTAGGCCCATGGGATTTGGCCCTAGTCTCTGCCTTTGTGGAACTGTCATCTAGTCAAGAGGACAGCTGGCAGATGCATAAGCAGATAGAGTACGTCAGGCAGTGATACATGTTAGAAAAATCAAAGGAGTAGGCTCTTTGGTGACTGCTGAAGGATCTCCGGTGTGGGAAAGAACAGTAAGTGGGTATCCATTCCAGGGGTGGGCAAAAGACAAACTCCAGGCCAAAGCTGGCCACCACCCTTTTGTAAGTGCTGGGACATGTTCCCGCCTGCATATTCCTGTATCGTGGCAGCGTTCAGTCCTGGCAAAGAGCTGAGCAGCTGCAGCAGAGACCGTGTGACCCAGGGAGCCTAGAATATTCACTCTCCGGCCCTGCAGGGCAAGTCTGCAGGACTGTCTAGTTTAATGGCATTTTTAAAGAAGGGAACGGAGCCCTGAGTTATCCAGCAAGTGTGAAGCACAGATGCTAGCCCTCCTGACCCCCAGGGCCTGCCCAGCATGCAGGTGAGAAGGGAAATCACGGCACCTTTTCTCTAGCCCTCACACTCCTTCCCTGGCTGGGGGTCCCCAAAGGGGCAAGCAGCTACATGCCCTCAGGCTGGCACCTCTGGGGGCAAAGAAACAGGAGAACCCACACACAGGTACCCCAGGCTCCCAGAGGATGAGCATATTAGAGGCTCTGCCACTGTACATGCCTGGGCCTTTCTGCTCTTTGTCTCCTGCAGTCTGGTCTCTGCCATAAAAGAGGGGAGGGGAGGCAGATGGTCTCCAAGAACCTATCTGACCACTCTGTTCTGACCAGGTCAATTTGTGCAGCTCCCAAAAGCCACCGCACACAGTATCACAGGCTGACAGCAGACAATGGTCATGCCTGTGACACACTGGTGATTGGGAAGTGATCTGGGGTGCTCTAGCCAGACTATAGGAAGGTGCCCTTTGCTAGCCAGCAGGCACTGCCTTGCCCTACATGCCAGTCTGCCATTCATTAGGAGGTAGTTTCTCTCTGCAGGTGACATAGCAACCACGGGCTGCTACAGGCCTCAGGTGCATATGTGCGCAAACACCGGACTGTGAGAATCCAGCAGAGCCCCAGATCCCCCCAAAATCACCAGACCCTTCACAGCCAGTCATCCCACCCCTAATAACAAAGCCACTCAGCTTCTTGTCAGATTCTAATCTGGGTTCTGCTCCCTAGACACTCATGATGATCAGTCATGTTAAAAAGACACAGAGTACTCCAGGCCCAGCCCGTCCTCTAATTTGCTGGGGAAATCGCCTCTGGATTCTAAGGAGATGTGCAGGAAGAAATAAAATCGAAGGCAGAGCGCCAGCAATCAATAGCCCAGGAGGGCCAGGGAACACGGCATAGGTGGGAGAGGGAGCTGTAAGCATGCGGGGAGAAAACAGGAAGAGAATTAGAGCAGTTGGGGTGACTGAAGGAAGGCAGGACTGACAGCGTTTTAGGCTGGGTTTTTACTTTTCCTCTGTAGGATATAGCAAGAGCTAAAGAGAAGAAAAAGCCATCACAGGTGTACTTATTAGGAATGGCACGCTGGCTGGACCTCCAGTTAGAATCAGAGGGTGGACAAGGGAATAAAGAAAACTGACTCACCTTTGGTTTTAATTTTTAAAAATGATTTGGAGCAGTCATCCATGCCAGCCCAAGTGACAGGCAGCTGGCAGGGAGGGAGGTGACTGCCCTCTGTGCCAGGCAGGCAGCCACCCACCCACCCATGCCTTGTGGCAGGAAGCTGGCAGCCCCCTCCATCCTACCTGAGCCCAAACCATCCCTGCTGTCTTTTTCTGGGTGACAGCACACAGGCAAAACCCCATCTTGCTACACTTTGGTGGCGTGAGGGGCAGTTCTGCTCTGAGAAAGTGTAAGCATCTATGCTTACATTTGGAAGGATCTGCATGGCACTCACATGGCCCCTGCGGGCACCATGGCCCTTCCAAGTCTGGGACGGTCCCCAGGAGACACCACCTGGGAGATGCACCTGTAGGGCAGGGCTGAGGATCTGGAAACTCACCAGAAACCCTGCCGAGGGCTCCAGGAACCTGGAGGCTCTGGGGTTGCAGCCCCTGCTCTTGAGCAGCTATGTGACACCAGCAAATTCCTTACTGTCCCCCTTTCCCTCCTCTGAAGAACATGATGGCTGTGAGGCTGGTGGCAGAGAATGCAGTGGATTTTCTAAATTTCAGATTGCAGCCCACGAATGGACAGGAGACTCATTTGATGGGCTGTGGTAAGAATTTTATTTTCTCTTGCTGCCTTCTTTCCTCTTACTAAAGATGAGACGTTTGCATCCTTTCCTGGGTCCCCCTCCTCCGAGGAGGGCACCTGAGCCCTTGGGCCTCTTCACAGACCCCATTCACCCGGAGTCCCTTCTCTTCCTCCTCTCTCCCGCGTTCCCTCACTGCTGGATCCCTCACATCAGCCTGCAAACCACCTGCTGTTCGTCTCATACTCACAGGAAAGAACAGGAAATTCAAGGCCTTCCTCAGCCCCCTGCAACCTTGGCTTCATGGCCCTGCCTGTTTAAATCAGACTCCCCAAAACATGTCTCTAGGGGTACCATCTCCACTGCTCCTCCCCCAGCCTCTCTTGAAGTCCCTGGTCCAGCCGCTGCTGTGCCCTCCAGGGTGCTACTCTCCAAAGTTTTCAACTGCCTGCACAAGGTCAAATCCAAGGGCAAACTCTCCATCCTTATACCAGCAATGCCACCACTGATTCCTTGCTCCTCTTTGACAACTACGATCAGAAAGAGGCTTTGTTTTTAGATGTAGACACCATTCCCTGAAACGGTAGCTTTCATTATAGACATAGAGGTCTCACCAGGTACAAATTGCCTCATGGTTAGGAAATATTTAAAAATGCAGACGTAGACCTCAGGGGTCAAAGGGTGGACAACATGGGCTCAAAAGGCCCAGGTCTTCATCCCAGATGTCATTTACTTTGTACCTGGGAACATTTGACTTAGCTTTGTCTGGCCTCAGTTCTGCACTCTGTAAAATGGGCAAAAGACAGTGATGACTTAGGGCTGCAGCAAGGACCAAGAGAAACCCGGAAACCAAAGCCTCGGGCACCCGGTGAGGCAGGACAAACCTGGTTCAGTCAGTAGGGAATCGACGCCCACTGTGAGGGCTGTGGATGTGACTGGGACTTTGTATACTCCTTGCCGACAGCAGCTGGGTGGTGCAGGTGTTCCAGGCCTTTCCTCCCCTGTGACACTACAGTGCCGTGTCCCTGTCACCAGCATGGAAGGCCTGGGCCCACAGAGTCCCCCCAAACCACCTAGCAGGTAGGGGTACTGCCAGGATTAGAGCCCTGTTACAGAATCTGGGTTCCTCTCTGCGACCCTGGGGTCCCAGGAGACAAGACAGACCCAGGTACAGAGCTTTAACCAAACAAATGACCCAAAATTCTTAAAACTGCTGGGCAGGTGACCCCCACTCCCTAGTAGGTCAGAGAGGCTCCTGGGCTGGTCCAGGGCCTCCCAGCAGCTCAGCACTGGGGTAACCTCTCACCTCACCCATGGCTTCAAGTGCTCTGGTTTTGTGCCACCCCTGGTGCAAGGACGCCCACCTGGGGGCCTGGCTGGGCCTACTGCACCTCTGGGAAGTGGAAAGGAAGAGGAGGGGACTACAGAGCCCTCTGTTTCCCGGCCATGCGCATGTGACTCCTCAGGCTCACCCAAAGTGGGCATCTACCTGAGGAGGGCAAGGGCCCCAGGCCATCACCCAGGACTGTGGGCTTGGCCATGCTGAGGACTTCTTCAAGCCAAGCATCAAACCCTCTACCTAGGTCTGGAGGGTCCACGCTCTCTGCTGAGATGAGGTCAATTCCTTGGACTTCCGGCAGGGTGGTCACTCTGATTCCCAGGATGGACACTTGCCCCTCCAAAGCTAGGTTGAACAACTTGACCTGTACTGCAGGAAGTTTTCCTTTTAAGAAGGTTCACCCAAGTCTCTTATGATGTAGCCAAAGCCCACTGAATGACCATTACCTCCACGAGGACAATGGCTAGGACAGCCTAGGACAATGGCTCTCCATTGGCTGTGTGGGACCCTCACAAAAAGCTTGGACAAGCTTGCATCCAGCCCCTTCTCAGCCTGACTATGCCAGAACCAGCTGGGAGGGCATGCGGGGTTGTTTTTAGAGGTGATGCCAGCCAGGTGTGGTGGTGCACACCTGTAATCCCAGCACTCAGGAGGATTGCTGCAAGTTCGAGACCAGCCTGGGCGACGTGAGCTCAACGCCAGCCTAAACTGCCTAGTGAGACCCTGTCTCAAAAAGACAAAATAAAACGGCCAGGGATTTAGCTCATGGCCTAAGTGCTTAGCATGAGGTCTTGAGTTCTATCCCTAGTGCTGAAAAAAAAAAAAAAAAAAAAAAAAGTCAGCGCATGCTGGTTAAAAGCCCAGGCTCTACCAACTCCAGGCTGGACCAACTGTTTTTGTGCCACTTGCTGGCAAAGGACCTGGGGTGTGCTTTAGTCTCCCATCTGGATACTGGGAGAGCAATACTAGTTTACCAGACTAGATGCCGGTGAGGGAAGGGTGGGCGGTGGGCATGGGCTGCGTGTAGCGGGGACTGGGGAACGTCAGCAGATCACTGCCAAGACCTCTGATGGCCCTCTTCAGCTTCCTCTTCTCCACACTAGTTCACTCTGGTTACCTTTACCGCTTCTGCTCTGGACTGGAATGCCCACCCTTGGCCACAAAGACAGACATGCTAGCTGCCTCTTCCAGGGCCTGGGGCACTGAGCCAGAACCAGGGGCTGTAAGTAAGGCGAGGAGCAGCCCTAGGCTTCCCCATCTGCTGGGTCAGGCCAATTCTACCTCCCCTCCCCTATGGTAGGAACCCCGCACTTTATGTCTGTCTATGCCAGCCCTCTGAAAGATCAGGACTCCTCTGGTGGTGACCACTGTGACCCCCGGACCTTCAGTTCAGTACAGAGCCTGGCCCACCCTATTTCAGACTGGAGTGATGGGGCTTTCCTCCACCGCCTGGGGTAACCAGCCGCAGACATGTGTGATGTGCTGCTCTGTGCTGGGCACTGTGGCCACTGTGCCAGGGGCACAGGGATGCTCAGTGAGAGAGCCATGTGCTCTGCCTCCTGAGAGCTACAGGTCACCTGGGACCTGAAGCTGGTGCCTCACAGGGAGCTGCAAGGCCCTGTAAGCTACAGCAGGCCAAGTCCAAGAACTCGGTACAGTGCGGCACCCATAGTTGTGTGCCGAGAGCTTGGGGGACAGACACACAGGGTCCTGGGGACCTGGCAAGGAGCTCCACAGGCGCCAACACACAGAGGAGCCTGGGTGGGGGGCATCACCCTCCTTTCCAGCTCCCTGTGTTGTATCAGCCCGGGGCAGCTGGTACAGCCTGCAGGAGGCACTGGGCGGGGGGGTCCCCTGAAGGAGGAGGCACGGACAAAGAACACTATCAGTCTGGTGCCCAGGGTCCGAGATCAGGTACCTGAGGTTGCAGGTTGGAGAAGCAGGCCAAACCAAGGACATGTGCTCTACAGAAGACTGTTTGGTGGAATCAGGATGTAGACTGGCTCCTGTCCCCAGGACAGTCCCCTGCACACTGCTCTCTGAGTGTGACCACTTATGTCACCATCTATGCACTTACATTCTCCAGGAAATTCTCGGCAGTCCTTCCCAGTTGTGTGATCCTGGGCAGGTTCCTTAACCTCTCTAAGCCTCTGGCTTTCTGTCTCCAGGAATTGTTTTCCTGCCTTTCAGGTTAAAGGAAAGGACACCCGTGTTACACCCCTGCCACCACGCTGGGCCCAGGAAACGGCAGCTGCCTGCGCTATCTTTGGCTCTCTGCACTTGGCTGTATCTCACCAGGCTCTGCAGCTCCCTGCAAGGCACCACTTCTTCGTTTATGCTCTAATTTTTTGGTCCTGGGCCAACAGAAAACAAGAGATGAGAGAGCCCAGCAAGAAGGGTTTTCTAAACCATCTCTGAATCTGTTCTAGGCAGAAGGAAATGAGCTGCAGTTGGAGGTGACCTTGGAAATGACATAATTTGGAATGTGTGTGTGTGTAGGGGGTGGTCTCGTTCAAACACTCCTGCTGGATCGGACTCTCAGACAAATGGTTTCCACCGTCGCAAAATATTAAAAGGAAAGTACAGAAACGAAGAAGTCACCCCTCAGCTAATGGAGCTGCAGGTGGCGGCAGGAGACAGCCCCATTTGACTCTCCCACTCCTTCCTCCATAGTGGCCCTCAGGACACAGGGCTGGCCAGCACCGAGTGCAGGGAAATCTGGAAGAGGCGGAAGCACTGGGGAGGTGGGTGGCAGGCGTGAGGAATGAGGCAAAGAAAAATGGCTTGCAAAATGCACAAGGCCCAGCATGCTCGCTTCCCGGAGCTGGCCCATGAATCGAGGGGTGACAGGTCTCTCATCTCCGATGCCAAGAGCCAGGAGCTCCGGGCAGCCGCAGGTACTACATCCGCACCTGGCAGCACTTGGGAAGAGGCAATAAAGTATCGTGGCAGAGCCGGGAATGCTAAGTGCCTGCAGCTGGGAGGACGGCCGCACGAGCTCCCTGGCAATGAGGGCAGCTCCAGGGCCACACTGGTCACACTGGCTGGCTTGTCTTCCTGCACAGCCTGCGCCCAGGGGCAGAGATGGCCAACAGAAGCTGGTCAGGACAGGTGTGCACACAAGCTAGCTTGGTGCTGGCCTGGCGGACAGGCAGCAACCTTCTGCAGGAAGCCTGGTGGGCAGCCCAAAGCTGGGACGCTTGAGTCACCAGTAAATAAAGCAGGTGGTAAAGCAGCCCGGGGACACAGGCATCTCTGGAAATGTGCGTGGGCAGTGAACAGTGGAGACTGTGGGCAGGGCCCTAAATGATCATGGCCATAATCATGTTTATAGAAAGCCAGGAACACACCTGTAATTTCAGTCCCAGGGAGGCTGAGGCAGAAAGATTGCCATGAGTTTGAGGCCAACGTGGTCAAGGTCAGCCTGAACTATATAGTGAGCCTCCATCTCAAAAAACTGAAACAAAATAATAATGTTTATACAGAAGCTTGTGACACACGGGAATGAACTCCATCATCATAACAACCCTGAGAAGGACGTGGCAGTGGCGGTGGTGTCCTCTTACAACCAGGAAAGCAAGGCAGCACAGAGGTCACAGAGCCCATCACTCAGACAGGCAGGATCTGGACCCAAGCTCAAGGTCCATCAAGCCCATCAGTCCTACGAACACAAAAGTCTGGACTTGGGCTGGGCAGTGCTGGGACTGCATCACTAATGGGTTTCCAGTTCTGCTGGCCTTCATGCCACACCAGAGTAGCAGGGCTCTAAACATGGTGCTCTATCCCTAGGGATGTCTTTGCTGCAAAAATAAGTCCAACCCCAGCTCTGGACTCTGGGGGCATCTGTGAATTCCCAGGATGGCAGAGAAGGCACCCAAAGTATCAGAACTGTAGCGGGGGTGGAAGAGGGGGTTGGAATGTGGGACGAGAAAGTCTTAGAACATACTGATTGTAATCTGGATGTGGTGGCGTATACCTGTAATCCCAGTATTGTGAGAGGATGAGGCAGGAACATCACAAATTTAAGCCTAATCTGGGCAACTTAGACTCTCACTCAAAATGAAAAATATAAAGGCCTGGAGATAGAGCTCAGTGCAAAGGACCTAGGTTCAATCCCTACTACCCACAAGAGAAAAAAGCAAAGCAAAGAGAAGAGAAGAGAAGAGAAGAGAAGAGAAGAGAAGAGAAAAGAGAAAAGAAAAGAAATCCAAGATGGGCGTGGTGGCTCACGCCTGTAATCCCAGCACTTGGGAAGCTGAGACAGGAGGATCGTTGTGAGTTCAAGACCAGCCTAGACTACAAAGACAGCTCAAGGCCAGCCTGGACAGCATAGTGAGACCCTATCTCAAAAAGATAAGGGCTGGGGATCTAGCTCAGTGGCCTAAGCACCTGTCCGGCAAGCGTGAGGTCATGAGTTCAATCCCCGGTGCTGCAAAAAAAAAAAGAAAAGAAAGCCAAGTTTCCATCCTCTGACTCCGGCCCTGCTCCCAGGTTGAATGCCTCACCATCTTTTGCACAGTTGAGCTCCATCTCGCCCCTGTTACTACCATTTTAAAGTTCTTGCAGTTCTAACAAATGTCTGAATAACTTTTTCTGTAACACCTCACCCCGCCCCCCGGGAAAAGTCACCAGCAAAGTGGGCAGTTGTGGATGGGGAGGGAGGAGGCCCAGTGCCAGGGAACCAAACAATCCAGACTTCTCTGCTGGAGGTGTGAGGTGCGGGCAATGACTGCACGCGTTGCTGTGACCACCTTCCCATCACTACTCAGGGGTATCCACGGCCAGCTCCGCAGCAGCTGGTCCTGCTCCCTGGAAGGCCTCCCCGCTCTTTGCATCCACTCAATGTGAGTCACAGTGACCCCTCCCTCGAGACCAGATTATTTGTCCCCAAGGCTTCATTCTCCCCCATGCTAGGTTTGAAGATGCTCTAAGTGTCCTAAGGCTTCCCTTGTTGAAATGTAATCCCTGCCTTGAAGGATCAAGAGGGAAGCTTAATCCGACTGTGAAGCCAGGCGTGGTGGTGCACACCTGTAATCCCAGCACTTAGGAAGCTGAGGCAGGAGGATCCCTGCAAGTTTGAGGCCAGCCTGGGCTATGAAGTGACCTCAAGGCCAGCCACAACAGCATTGTGAGAACCTGTCTCAAAAAGATGGAAAAAAAAAAATCTCTGTGGCATCTTGAGGGGGAACCTTGGGAATGACTAGGATTAGATGGTGCCATTAAGGTGGAGCCCCAGGATTGAATCCCAGTGGCTCCATAAAACCAGACACACACACACACACACACACACACACACACACCCTGTGCCACCTCAGAACTGTGGCAAGGCCATCACCGAGTGCAACCTCTGACCTGACCCCTCCAGAACCATGAGCCAAAATAAGCCTCCTCTCATCATAGATCACTTAGACTATGGTATTGTGTTAGTAGCCACAGAAAATAGACACAGACACTGTGGTCCCCTGGGATAAAATTACACTTAAAACATTACACTTCTCAGTCTCTGATACAGCTTGTGAGTTCTGAGCAATGCAATGCAAACAGAAACAATGTGTTATTTCTAGGAAGAGTTCTTAAAAACAACTGGCATTTCTTCTTCTTCCTTCTTCTTACTGATGCAATGGCTGGAGCTCCTACAGCCATCTTAGACTATGAGACAGCCTTGGACAAGAGTTACACATAGTGAAGCAACTATGATCCTGACACTGTAGAACTTCATAGAAACTGTAGGCTATTTCTCCAGCCCCAGACTTAAGAGTGAAAAGTGATATTCCATCTTGTTTTAGCCACACCTCTTTCAGAATGTTCTGAAACTCCATGGCCTTCAAACTCCTAGGGACATGGACACTGAAGACTTGGGTCCGACACACTACTCTACATAGGCCACCACTAGCCTCCTCCTTCCCAGTTACAGAGAAAGCAATGTGGAGGCTGGGGCTACGTCCACACCCGACTCCCTGCCACCTGAGGCAAGGGGCCTCACACGCGACACAAAGTGGGTCTCGGGACTGTGTGGCGCACCACACAGCTTCATCTCCACGTCTTCATTCGTGGCCCTTACCAGGATGTCGGAGTCCTTGGGGTCCCTCCTCGAGGCCAGGCTGGAGCAGTTGCGGAGCTTGAAGGCCCAGTACTCCTTGGCAGTGACAAAGAAGTTCCATGGCAGCAGGCCGCCAATGCCCAGGCTGAAGAAGATGGCGTAGGCGGCATGGTAGCGGTCCTCCGGCCTCTGCAGGCCAGGCGGCGGGCGGTCCAACTGCTTCCCCAGCAGGGTCTCCTGCTCGTCCCGCAGCGGGCAGCCAGAGGCTCTGTAGGTGGAGTTGGAGCTGTGATGTGCATCATCCTCTGGGACAAAGGCCACTGTTGGGACAGGGAGAGACCCAGACAGGGGAGGTGAGCAGACAGGGAGGGTGGCCAAGCACAGCTGGGGACTGGCCTGCCCTGCAGTGAAACTGTACCTGCTGCTGGGTCAGTAGAATCTGGGCTGCGGACCCAAGAATCAGGAAGACAAAACTGAGTCATGGAAGAAGACAGGATGTCGGAAGTGAGTGACCTCTGAGGTCACCCCAGCCATGCAAGGGCAGGACAGGGAGCACATGCGTGTGGGACAGGCTGGTGCAAGACGCTGCTGCCCAATCCTGGAGGGCAAACCTGGTCTAAGACATTCTCCCTTCTACTGCATGAAACCTTAGGAAAATGAAGCAGGACCCTCCAGGGCAAAAAATCATCTCTAAACTCAGTCCAACTTACTGCCAAAAAAGTGAGAATAGTGCATAGAAATGATGTTTGTAGGCCGGGGATCCAGCTCAGTGGCTCAGGTGCCTGCCTGGCAAGCGCAGCTACCTCCAGGAGGACACCGAAGAGATTTCTTCAGTCTTGCTATGTAGCTCAGGTGGCCCTTGAACTAAGCATGTAGTCCAGGCTGGCCTTGAGTTCGTGGGGATCCTCCTGCCTCAGTCTCCCAAGTCCCATTATAGGTGTGTGTCACCATGGCCAACTAAGACATTTCTAACAGTGGAGGGAGATTGGGACAGGGAGGAGGACTTCACTGCTCATTCATTTTTTGTGCCTTTTGAATTTTGAACTATGTGAATTTATTAGCTTTTCAAAAACAAAAATTAAAATTATAAATAAAAACAAAGGCATTTGAATTAAATAAAATTTTTTTTTAAAGCACACGATGTCTAGAGCTGCCTCCAGAGCCAGTGTGACCTTGCAGCATCCACTCATTTTACTGGTGGGGAAACAGAGGCCTGAAGCATAGGCCACAGGGTTGGAAGGTGGTGGGGCTGAGGTCTGCAGGTCCTGCCCAGACCTTCATCTGTT